>ML829238.1:35750-62756 GCA_009831015.1 Picea engelmannii | reverse complement strand
ATGGATTTATTTGATTATGAGATGGATACTATTATTATTCATTGTGATAACTAGAGTTGTGTGAAGCTCTCTGAGAACCTTGTGTTTCATGATAGATCGAAACACATTGAGATAAAATATCATTATATCAGAGACAAGGTGAAGAGGAAAGTAGTACACATGCAACACCTTCCTACACATGAGCGGATTGTAGATATTTTCACCAAACCGCTTGCTAAGATGAAGTTCGAGTACTTCCGTGAGAGACTGGCTTGGTAAAGAATACCTCCCTAATTGAGAGGGAGTGCTGATGACTACAACCAAGATGAAGATCAAGTACTTCCATGCAGGACTTGGCCTGATGGAGAATGTCTCCCTAGCCGAGAGGGAGTGTTGATGATTACAACTACATGATACATCCTCCAGGACATAGACTGAGTGAGTCGGCCTATGAGGAAGCCCATGAGTTGGGTGTTCCCATGAGATGGGTGTGTTGTTCCTCTCTGAGATGGAGATGGAATGTTGTGTGCCCCTATGTGGGGTGAGGAAGCCCATGAGTTGAGTGTGCCCATGAGATGGGTGTGTAGTTCCTCTCTGAGACGAAGATGGAACGTTGTGTGCCCCTATGTGAGGTGAGGAAGCCCATGAGTTGGGTGTGTCTTTCTCTTTGATACGAAGATGAAATGATGTGGTACTCCAGATGATTCTCTTGTGATACACTGTGAGATAGAGATCTATTGAGTAGGACGTCATCGTGGATGAGCACAAGTGGACGTTATCCTAGTGGTTGAGCATTAGTGAGTCTGTGTCCAGATGATTCTCCTGTGAGACGCAGTGAGATAGAGATCTATTGGCTTGAACGTCCCCGTGGCTGGGCACAGGTGGACATGCCCCTAGTGGTTAAGAATTAGTGGGTGTGTGAGATCCCTTTCTATATTGTCTAAGAGTCAGACTTACATGTAACCCTATTTGTGATGTAAAGGGTACAGGTCGATCCCACCATAAAGTGAAAGATAATTAATGTAAAAGATAATTAATATGGTAATTATTAATTATATTTTGAGTTATTGAGGTCAGACCTATTGTGCCAATAGATACTACTTTTGATATGTCTAGTCTAATATAAATAAAGGTAATTTCCCCATTGAGGATAAATAACACAAGTGTGAATTTGGAAATTTCAGAAAGTACTTGTTCTTGGGATGAAGTGCACACCTCTCTTGGGTGCTAGCTTTCTAGGTTTTGTGAGAACCCTTTTGTGTGATAGGTTTATGGTGTGGAAGGTATTTATCTTGAAGAATATAGAAAAGGATTGGTTGGGTTTTATTCCCTTGTTGAGAAGGGTTTCTCAGGATGCTTCTTGTGTACTTGTGCATGGTATTTCTTCTTGTGATATTGGTTGTTGCAACAAGTTGTTAATGGTGAAACTGTAATTGTCTATGGTTCAAGTAAAATGCTAAAATTGGAATGAACTTCATGCTTGATCCTAGGTTAATGAAAAATCAACATAGAGTAACATAGATTTTCTAGTTACATGGCTCTGATGATTGAGTTTTTAGAGGTCGAGCCTTCCAGCTTTTAGTAGGCATCACAACAACAGGTGTGGTGAGATTCCATGGTGTAAGAGTATGCTTCCATCATGAATAATCACGTATGGGAGGTTGTGCCTCGACTAAATGGGAAATCGATGATTGGATTGAAGTGGATCTACAAGATCAAACACACTGCGGATGGATGTGTGGAGAAATTAAAATCCCTTTTTGTGTCTAAGAGGTTATCTCAAAAAGAGGGAGTTGATTATGATGAGACATTCACCCTAGTATCCAAGTACACTTCAATCAGGGAAGTGATCTCTATTGCAGCTGAGATGGGGTGGAAGATCCACCAGATGGACATCAAGACAACCTTCCTTAATGTAATCATTGAGGAGGAGGTGTATATTGAGCAACCATAGGGTTTTATGGTGTAGGGGATGGATTACCATGTATGTAGGTTGAAGAGAGCCTTGTATGGGCTCAAGCAGGCTCCTAGGGTGTCATATTCGAGGATAGATAACTACTTGCAGAGTATGGGATTCACCAAGAGTGAGGCAGACTCAAACCTCTACTACATCATTTTTGGAGTGAGCCACTCATTGTTGTGTTGTATGCAGACGACTTGTTTCCCTCAGGTTCATAGAGGCTCATAACAGAGTGTAAGAGGAAACATTCTTCAGAGCACGAGATGAAGGATTTGGGGTTGATGCACTACTTTCTAGGGTTAGAGGTGCGGTAGTGAGATGGTCAGAATTTCCTTGGACATGGGACGTATGCAGTGGATATTATGAAGCTATTTGGAATGCTAAACTGCAGGGCTATGTCTATGCCCATGGTGACGAACTAGAAGAAGATTGATGCTTCTATATCATAGGCAGTGGATCCCAGATTATACAGGTTGTCGATTGGCTCTCTCATGTATCTGGTCAACACTAGAGCGAATATATGCTTTGTAGTTAACACAATCAGTTAGTTCATGGTTGAGGCGAGTATAGTACACTAGGTGGAAGAAAAACATGTTTTGAGATATCTACATGGCACAATTAACTATGGGTTGAGTTACATCCAGGGAGATGGAGTGAAGTTGATGGGATATATAGATGCAGACTAGGAAAGCGACACAATTGACAGGAAAATCACTTCAGAGTGTTGTTTCAGCTTGGGACTAGATCGGTTCTTGGTTCAACAGGAAACAAAAGTCAATTTCATTGAGTTCTGCTGAGGCTAAGTACATGGAAGCCATCTTAGCAACATGTGACGCCATTTGGATTTGGAAGCTACTCATGGGGTTGTTTGGCCAGGAGATGGAGACTACTGTCATACACTGTGACAATCAGAGATGTATCAAGCTCTCTAAAAATCCAGTGTTCCATGATAGATCCAAACACAATGAGACTGGATTTCACTTCATTAGGGTCTGTGTGCAAAAAGGGATAGTGAAGCTACAGTATGTTCCTACAAGTGAACAAGTTGCAAACATTCTCACGAAGGCCTTGATGAAAGGCAAGTTTGTCTTCTTCGGGGACAAGTTGGGGGTGGTGCGAAACACCTTCCTCGCTAAGAGGGAGTGTTAAAATTGTAGCTTGTAATATGTCTCAACATAGGCCTAAATGTCGAGGCATGTTGAAGACATTTAATTAATACCCAGATAAACATTTTATTTTTATCCCAAGTCTAACTTAAGAAAAGCATAAAAATTGTCATTTATTTTTTAAAGGTTTTTTACTCAGATTTCCTAAGTTTTAAACTTAAGGAAATAAATATTTCACTTAAGTGAAATTTCCTGGTTTTTCTAGAAAGTTCCTAAGAGGGAAATAGAGTGAATGAAAAATAATACAAATTTGATGAGAGGGGTGAAGGAAACACACATTAAGTTGAAGGGAAAGAGGGCTCTTGGGCTGAGGAAGAGGGTGACTTGTTGGATGGGAGAGAGGGTGTCTTGGCTGAGTGAAAGAGGATCATACAACAACAACTGAGTAGGTCCGAACCGACTATACTACAACAATAGTAGAGGGTAGTTTTAGGGTGTCGTATAGGCCATACTATCTAGGTTGTACATGCCATACCAAATGGTCATATAGGGCCAAACCATAAGGTTCGTACATGCCAATTTATTAGGATCGTACAACAACCAATAAAGGATGAGTTTTGGCTAGGCCATACAATTCAATTTGGGTTGGGTTGTACAGTCAAGAAGAGAGAAAAAATCTGTTGTAAGAATTTCTGAGAAATTTTTGTTGTAATTATTTTCCCTCTGAAGCCATAATAAAGCCTCACTTTGTTGGTTTTCCACACATTGGGGTTTCCAGGGTAATTTTTTTGTTGTGTATTTTTTATGCAGTTGGTTTCATGTTTATTTTTCTTTGGTGCATAAGTTAAGAACTCAGTTGTATTTTCTGTGCATAAATTTTTGAATTAAATTTCTCAGTAATTAAGTTTATTGACACATTAAATCAGTAACTGGGCTTCAAAATTTTAACATGGCTCATGTATCTAGAGAAACATTGCAAGTAAATTTCTCTAAATGACAACGCTTATAAGTTGGAATTCTTGTAGGGATTGAAAGAAGAGGTTTGTGCCTCTCTAATTGTCATGACATGCAGGGTAAAAAGGCAAAATTCATTCATTGAGTTGAGGGACTCGACATTGGGATTATATTGAATGTCCATAGGATGGAACAATTTAGCAAGCAACCTCTCCCAAAAGGTTGAATCTAGGATCTCTTCATTGATATATTTTTAGGAAAACTTGACAAAAGAAATGACTAAAMAACTTACTACCTTACACATTGAAATGAAACAATTAAAAGATGAATGGGTTGGTAGAAAAAATCTAGAGACACGGTATGTTCCCTGCAAGGAACCACCAAAGTAAGKCCCAATCAACTAACACAACATAATTTATTAAGAGGGGAAATAAGATAAGACAAGATCATTTTATCAATGTCCAACAAATGAMAAGAAAAGTAGGTCAATAGGACTAAAGAGACTCCTAGATAAATACTAAAAGTAGACAGATAAAGAACTAAGTATCTATCTAAGAGCTAAATATCTAGCCAAAAAAGATATATAAGATGGTTCAAGTACAATACTAATGTTAAATACTAAAACTCACATTTAACAAAGGAGAGAAAGAATAAGTAGCACAATTTCCGTACAATGAACAGTTAATGGTTATGGGACTGTATTAGCATCCCATGAGGCTTTCTCCATCGTCTCAATTCAACCCTCAATGTTTTTGGTAGAACACATACTACCACCCTAAACTAATGATGTATTACTAGTAGCCATCATACCCATTAACCTATCAATCACTGCTATATCAGTCACGATATATGCCACTTGATCCTCAATATTAGCACAATCAATGCCCATTTATCCACTACCACCATATCAAACTTATCAACAATATGAACAAAAACCTTATCATAAGTGTTTCATTCACAACTAAGATATCAAAACCTAACAGATCCTTAAGTACACCACAATGTAATATTTGTTATATGATCTGATAATTTTCTGTGGGTTTTCAAGTAACAAAATTGTGTTTGATGTCTATTTTATCTTTAGCTAACAAAAGCAGAGTTTTGTGGAATCCTCATAATTCCTATCCCAGTTGATTTTTTGGCTTTGATCCTAGCACCAATGGCTACATAGTCCTTGAATATTCTAAATTGGTGTTAAATATCCTCGACAATTTGTTTCTTGGATGAATTGAGTAGGTCCAATTCTGAATCAGACCAAAAAGGTGTTAGTTGCTTCTAAAGGTTATACTTTTCTTTAATTTGAAAGCAACTCCTTGCCATCCTAGACTAACCAAGAAAAATGGGTTCATGGATTATTGCCTCCCACCAAATAAATTAATCTGTACCATCTATTGGTAGCTGGAGAAGATTGTACACCTAGAAGATATCTCGAATGTGATCCTCTAAATCCAAGAAGGAAACATTTAGCCTATAAGCAAGTTTACTAGAGAATTTTGAATCTGCTTGAGGATCATGTATGTAGAAATGGGAAGATAAACTTATTCATTCAAAAATTATTCTTACTTTACTAACAAAACTAATTTAATGGTGATATATACTGGCTTGAATCTTCTCAACATCATTCTAGCTATTAAGCCATATTTGTGATCCATTATTAACCGACTACTTTCTCTCCAACTAATATCTTTAATTTGAAAAGCATCTCTGCAATGGGCCCAAAATTTCATTTCTATAGGAGCAAGAGTGGCCAATCACCCATGAATTATTCACAGAACCAATTTAAAGGTGAAGGTAATCATTTATAAATTACCATATATCCTAGCTTGAATATTCTCAACATCATTCTAGCTATTAAGACATATTCGTGATCTGTTGTCAAATGACTACTTCCTATTCAATTAATATCTTTAATTTGAAAAGCATCTCTGCAATGGACCCAAACTTGCATTTCTATAGGACCAAGAGTGGCCAATCACCCACGAATTATTCACAGAACCAATTTGATGGTGAAGGTAATCATTTAGAAATTCCCATATATCCTGGCTTGAATATTCTCAACATCATTCTAGCTATTAAGCCATATTTGTTGTCCATTGTCAAAAAACTACTTTCTCTCCAACTAATATCTTTAATTTGAAAAGAATCTCTGCAATGGGCACACACTTGCATTTCTATAAGACCAAGAGTGGCCAATCACCCACGAATTATCACAAAAAGAAAGGTGTATGCCCATTATTCACGAGCATAATCAAGATGCACAAATGTATATGAATATACCATACAATCATTATTGAAGTAGTTGTCTAGCCATATCTTTCTAAATTGATTACCAATGTTATTATAATACAAGTCATTTAATATGAGATTTCGATATTGAAGATTTATAGAGAGGATGACAAAAGAACTAATGCAGCCAACACATTATTTGCAAGCATATTGAAGATGCATGGGCATATATGAAGCTATCGTGCAATCAATACTTTAGTAGTTGTCCACCATGTGACCATGCTTAATTACATGATAGTGGAACACAAATTTGCATGGAGGAGGACCATATAAGGTGAAAGGTCAATCCCATTGTAGGCAACTATAAATTGAGTAGGAATCCTCAAGACATGGATTTTCTAGGAACCTAATACATTGTTCTATAGTGGCATTTTCATCTATTAGATTGGAAAATATAATGTAATCCTTACATACCTAACGAGAATAAGTTGGAAGATTTTGATAGCATGGGCATAGGAATAATTGAAAATCAGAATCATAGATAGATCCCAATATTATGTTATTTTATCGGTTACACAAAAGGATAATTTTGTTTCAAAATGAACTCCTTCCATAATTCTACTGGAATGAATATAATGTTCAACTTTTGTGGAAAAAAGGGCATAGATCATCCAAATGAACTGTGATTACTAGAACTTATTTTTTCCTTTTTTTGCTAACCACAAATTTTTACGAAAACAATATTTGTTTGCTAGTGAACAAAGGGAGTGTTTACTACCTTGAACAAACTTTAAAATTGCAACAGTTTTAAAGATACTCAAGATCATTTCAAAAAAATCTCAATCAAAGATTCCAATTGATTGGCCCAAATAATTATAGGAAAGAATTATCATGGCCTAGAGATCTAAAAGATAAAGTATTCAATTGGCTGATAAGAAATTAGAAAGTGCATATACAACAAGATGCTTTGAAATAGAAAAATAAGGATATAATATGTACCTGTAAAGACAAAATAGAGAAGGTCCACATTCGATCAACACCTTCTAAAAATTTGCCAGAAGGAAGAGATTTCAACAAAGTTTTTCTTGCCCAACCATTTGCTTCTATCAGCTAAAACCTTTTGTAATGTGCAATGTATTGTAGCGCCCCTTGAGGGTTTGTATTTCGTGCAAGCTTATTACATAATAAAAGAAGATTATTTTGTTGGGGTTTTTCTCCCTGTATAGGGTTTCCCCAAGGTATATATGTTGTTGATGTGTATGCTTGTGGATCTACATGGTTATTGTTATTCAATTATGATTTTGTATTATTGAAATGTATTAAGATGGAATCAAAGTGTTGAAGAAATTAAAGAAAATTATTCGCATATTAAAACAAGCTCAATAATTTAACATGGTATCATAGCTAAGGGTGTGAAAGAGCTTGATGAAGTGCAGAAACAAGGTACACATAGATCCAAGAGAGCTTGATCAATTTCAGCATGAGTTCGATGGCAACCTCCATTTCTTTAAGGGCCGAGGATAGGCTTGAAGGAGCTTCCAACTTCAATGTGTGGAAGCTCAGAGTAATGGATATCTTACAGGAGCATGATCTTGATAAGTATGTGACTTCAGTGATGGAGGAACCCACCTCTAATGCAGTAAGAGAGGCCTTTGGGAAGAATCAAGCAAATGCCAAGCAAATAATCTTTGAATCGGTCAAAGAAAATATAATGGAAACAATGACTTCATTAATGACTGCGAAGGAATGTATGGATACCTTGGTAAATTTGTATGAGAAAAAGGCACCAGGTCAAAAGAAGGCACTTAAGCAAAATATTAAGTATTTGAAGATGGATAAAGGTGAATCGGTTGCATCTTTCTATTCCAGGATAGCTCAGATCATAGATCAACTTTTGGTCACATGTGTCATAGTGGATGATGAAGACTTAGTGCATGCCATATTTGATGATCTTCCTTTTTCATGGGAGACTTTCTTATATAGCATGAGTAAGAGAGAGATTCAACCCACATTTGAGAGGTTATGGCATGATTGTCACCAAGAGGAGATTCACATTACTACCAGGAGCAATCCATTCAAAGAAGAGCATTCAACATTAGCATCAATATTCAAGAGAAATAAGAAGGTCACTTTCCAGAAAGGCTTTCAGAAGAAGATAAATACTAAATGTACATTCAAAGGAAAGAATATTGATACATCTAAGATTAAATGTTTCAATTGCAATAAGTTGGGTCACTTAGCTAGAGACTACTGGTCTAAGAAGAAAAGTCCAAGGAAAGGGAAACATCATGCCTCAATTGCTAAGGATCATGAATCCAAAAGAAATCATAAAATTCCTTCTAATGAAAGAGAAAATATAAAAGAATATTACTTGGTTTCTACTTTATCCAGTACAATTATCATAGGGCCAAGAACTTGTTTAGTAGACAGTGGTGCATCAAATCACATGACAGGAGACAAGGAGATCCTTTCAGATTTCAAGAATGAATCTTTTGCAGAGCAAGTTGAGCTTGTGGATGGAAAATGTTACAAGATAGAGGGAGTAGGCTCTATCTCCTTTAGATGGGAATTTGGGGCAATGATTCATGTTGATGAAGTATTCTATGTGCCAGGGCTAAGGAAGAATCTATTATTAGTTGCAACCCTTGAGGACAAGGGATATTGGGTGATCTTGAAGAAAAAAAAGGCACTTATGTGGGCTAAAGGTAGCCATATGAGTACAACAGAACCTATTGGGAGTCACATAGGAGGACTGTATGTTGTGACGGGATAGTCAGTTCAGGCATTAGCTCATGATGTGACTAGCTCCAGTGAGTTGTGACAGAGAAGGCTTGGCCATATTAATTACAAAGCACTTCCATACCTGCAGAATATGGCATGTGGCATGCCCTCTATTTTTTTTAGTAAAAATGAAATTTGTAAAGGATGCATGCTTGGTAAAAATATAAAGAAATCATTTCCTAGCAGTGATAGTAGAGCTTAGGGAATTTTAGATCTAGTTCATTCTGATGTGTGTGGTCCCATGTCATGTCCCTCTCTTAGTGGTTGCTTGTATTATGTCATTTTTATTAATGATTTCTCTAGAAAATGTTGGATCTATTTCCTTAAAGAGAAAAATGACACATTTGATAAGTTTAAATAATACAAAGCCTTTATTGAAAAGAAGACACAGAAACACATCAAAACTCTTAGAACAAACAATGGAGGAGAATTTTAATCTCTCAAGTTTAAGGATTTATGCAAGGAAACATGAATCAAGTGATAGTTGATCGTTCCATATATGTTGAATTTTCACTAAGTTGGGCTCAAGCATGAGGCTTATTTCATTTTATCATTTACTTTAACCATAAAGAAATGCAACTAAACCATACACAAGTGTTGCAATAACCAAGATCACAAGAAGAAGTACCATGCACAAGAACACAAGAAATATCCTGGGAAACCCTTCTACTCAAGGGAAGAAAACCCAACAATCCTTTGTTATATTCTCAGGAGAAGATCCCCCAACCATAAAACCCTAATGCACACAAGAAGGTGCTCTACAACCTTGAAACTTGCACCCAAGAGAGGTGCACACTTCAACCCTAAAATGTACTTGCTGAAATTTCCAAATGACATGTGTTAGTGTGTTTCCTCAATGGGTAAATCACCTCTATTTATACTAGACCAGACACAACAATAGGTTTGTCTGTTGGCACAATAGGGATGACCTCAATAACTCTGAAAATAATTAATTATAACAATAAACCTCAATTATCTTTCACATATGGTGGGGTCGAATTGTACCCTTTACATAACAATTAGAGTTTAAAGCAAATCTTAAACTTAGACAATATAGCAAGGGATCCACATGTCCACTAGTGCTCAACCATAGGGACATAATACTCAACACAACCATCTCGAGTACCACATCATCTCAACTCTCATACAGAGGAGAATGATACACCCATCAAATGGGAACACCCAACCACTGGGGGACAACTCAACTCTCACAAAGGAGAACGTTGCCCCAACCACTGGGGGATGACTCAACTCACACACAGAAGAGAACGATTCCCTATCACGTGGGTATGCCCAACACTGGGCTCCCTCTCAGTTCAACTCAACTAAATCATAGAGGGGAACCTTTCCTGGAGGATGTATCATGACGCTGCAATCATCAACACTCCCTCTCAGCTAGGGAGGCATTCTCCATTAGGCCAGGTCTCTCACTGAAGTACTCGAACTTCATCCTAGAAACCAATTTGGTGAAGATATCTATTATCTACTCATGTGTATGAAGTTACTACACATGTAATTCTTTACTCTCCACCATATCTATGATATAATGATATTTTATCTCAATGTGTCTCGATTTATTGTGAAACACAGGATTCTTAGAGAGCTTCACACAACTTTGGTTATCACAATGAATAATGGTAGAATCCATCTCATGATCAAATAAATCTGTCAGGATCTTGGGAAGCCACACTGCTTCGTGGACTTCCAAATTCAATGCTATATAATCAACTTTTGCGATACTCAAAGCCACAGAGATCTGTTACCTGCTGCACTAGGAAACCATGGCAGAATCCAAGGTAAAAAAACAATTGAATGTGCTCTTTTGGTCCACTGTGCTCCTTGACCAATCTGCATCGGCATATCCCTGTAATCTCATGTCTACATTGGAGGCATATCTCAGGCCATATCCAACTATGCCTCATAGATATCTTAATACATGATTTTCTTCTATCCAATGAGTCTGCCTCAGCTAACTCATGAACTGACTCAGTACATTCACTGCATAGCATATATCAGGTCTGGTGTTAACCAGATACATCAATGATCCAATGAACTCTCGGTATAAATGTGGATCAATCTCGCATGAATCAATAGAAGCATCGTTCCTTTTCTTCAAATTCATTACCATCGATGTAGGCATGGATTTGCAGTCTATCATACTGAACTTATTCAATATCTCCACTATATATTTTCCTTGACTCAAGAAAATCTCATCAGTCCTTTTCCATACTTCTAGTCCCAAGAAGTAGTGCATCATACCTAGATCCTTCATCTCGAATTCATAAGTCAATTCTTGCTTGCATTCATCAATAAGTCTTTCTGAATCGGTGAGGAATAAGTCATCCACATATAGGACCAAGATCAAGCACTCATCACCAACAATGTGAAAATATAGGTTTGGATCAACAACACTCTTGCTGAAGCCCGAACTCATCAAGAATCCATCCATATTCTCATACCAACCACGAGGTGCCTGCTTTAGTCCATATAGGGATTTCTTCAACTTACACACATGATATTTCTCATCGTGTATCATGAATCCATCTAGTTGCTAGATGTGAAATTCTTCCTCAATCTCACCATTGAGAAAGGATTTCTTCCATCTAATGTAGTTTCCAACCCATGGATGCAACTTTTTCAATGATAACACAGATGGAAGCGTCTCGGGCTACTAGAGAAAATGTCTCCTCATAATCAATTCTCTCCATCTATGAGAATCCTCTGGCTACAAATATTACTTTGTATTTCTCGACACTTCCATCAATTGCATGCTTGATCTTATAGATCCACTTGGAAGTCACTACAGACTTCCCTTCTAGTCTCATAACAATATCCCACACATCATTTTTCATGATGGACTGATACTCTTTTTCCATGGCATCTTGCCATACTTGTTGACCTACTGCTTCTCCATGACAAGAAGGATCAGTGTCAATGATGTGGCTCATGGCTAAAAAATATCTTGAATATATCTTTGGTTTCTCTCTCTCTCTGGGAATGTGCCTCAAGGAGCTGCATGTCCCTCTGCTTCTTGTAGAGTTTGTATAGCCCAGGAAGGCCTTTTATGGCCTACTGCAATGTCTCCAGGGACATCAATTGGAGCAACTGGATCAATTGGATCAACTGGATCGACTGGAACAATGAATGTCTCCCACTGAACTGCTGAAGGGGGAGAAGGTACTGTCTCATGTCGATCTCCATCTGAGATTCTTTGGATCTTCAAAAGGCTATCTCTTCCTCAAAGATGACATATGTTCTCACCTCAATATGTCTCTGACCAAGGATGTAGATCTGATATGCCTTCAAATATTCACTATATCCCACAAATGTACCCTTTCTCCCTGAAGGGTCTAGCTTGGACCTCTTTTTGTTGGGTACATGAAACTATAATGGGCACCCAAATATCCTGAAGTGTCCAACCTTAGGATTCACTCCAGTGAAGGCTTCTTTGGGAGTCATGTTATTCAAAATCTGGTGAGAAATCCTGTTCTAAACATGTACTGATGTCATGGATGATTCTTCCCACAAAATCATAGGTAGACTCTGATCATGTATCATTTATTTGGTTGCTTCAATGATAGTTATGTTATTTCTCTCTGTAACCCCATTTTGTTGAGGGTTATAAGGAACTATGTACTCCCTCTTTATTCTTGCCTCAATACAAAAATCATTGAAATCCTTGAAGGTGTATTCTCCTCCATTGTCTGATATTAGTACCTTGATCTTCCTTCTGATCAAGTTTTCAACCTAAGCTTTGAATTCTTGAAATATTGCAAGGACTCCATCCTTGGTCTTCAAGAAATAAATCCATTTTTTCCGATAGTGATCAGCTATGAAGAGCACATAGTAAAAATATCCATTTAAGGAGTCAACAATCATTGGTCCACACACATCTAAATGTATCAAGTCCAAGATTCCCTTGGATTTGTTGTCACTTCTCAAGAAGGACCCCTTGACATTCTTTCCAAGAGCACAATCTCTGCAAACACCGTTATGTTGAACCTGTATCTCTGGAAGGCCTGCTACCATTTTCCCTAGAGCTAGAAGGGATCTATAATGAATGCGAGCAAGTCTCCTATGCCATAGCTCACTCAAGATAACAGTATCATGTAACAGGGCCTGGAATGGTTGGACAATAAGTCTGTATAAGTTGTTTTCTTGAACACCAATTACTCGGTCATAATTCATATGTGAGTCCTTGTGCCATGCAAGAAATTTTCCTTTATAAAAGGTAACCTTGTAGCCTTTTTCTTCTAAGGCAGAAATGGAGACAAGGTTCCTTTTCATCCCAATTACATAAAGTACCTCACTCAGCTGAAGAGGTATGTCAGAATCTAGTTGGAATGCAGAAGTTACAACACCTTTCACATTATATCTAGCATTGTCTCCAATTACAACATGTAGATTGGTCTCTTTCTCAACAAGATATGTCAGATGATCTCTATATCTGGTCATGTTCCTAAAGGCACCACTATCAATTAACCAAATATCATTATCAGTAGGAACTGTACCTGAGAGTGCCGATACAAATAAGAAGGCTTCATGTTTGATGTCTTCATATCTCCGATGTATTGAATTCCATGAATTGGAGTGTCTTGATCCATAAATCTTATCTTCGACCATAGTTTTGTTCATCATATTTTTAGATTCTTCCCAAACCCTTACCAACTAGGCTAGGAAACCTAATGGATAGGCTAAGCTAGCAATATTAGGTTTCGTTGGGCTTATTACTATCAACAATAAGCCTTGAAGGTAAAAATAACACTGGTAAGATGAAAAGCTTCTTCAATGAGTTGCAGAAACCCTAAAACTGAAATTTCTATAGAAAATTGCAAAACCCTAGGGCCAAAAATCCAAAATTCTCGAAATTGAAATCTGAGAGTTGTTGGAGGTGCGTTGAGGGAGGTTGTACACCCCTATGCAATTTTTATCCCCATTTCTCAAGTACAAAGTCCTGAAACATCCAAAAGGAAGAGGGTCGTACCTTTTTTCTATAAACATTAGGAGGGTCATACCTTCTTTCTGGAAACCCTAGGAGGGACATATAGATCTCAGAAAAGAGGACGACATGATTTGTAGGCTTGGGCCATGGATTCTTCAAGACTTATGCTCTGATACCAGGTTGAATTTTCACTATGCTAGGCTCAAGCATGAGGTTTATTTCATTTTAACATTTACTTGAACCATAAACAAATGCAGCGACACCATACACAAGTGTTTCAATAACTAAGATCAAAAGAAGAAATACCATGCACACAAACAAAATAAATATCTTGGGAAACCATTCTATTGAAGGGAAGAAAACCCAACAATCCTTTTCTATATTCTCAAGAGAAGATCCCCCAACCATAAAACCTTAATGCACACAAGAGGATGCTCTACAACCTTGAAACTTATGCCCAAGAGAGGTGCGCACTTCAGCCCTAAAATGTACTCGCTGAAATTTACAAATGACATGTGACAAGTGTGAGTGTGTTTCCTCAATGGGGAAATCACCTCTATTTATACTAGACCAAACACAATAATAGGTGTGTTTGTTGGCACAACAGGGCTAAACTCACTAACTCAGAAAATAATTAATTATAAAAATAAACCTTAATTATACTTCACATATGGTGGGGTCGACTTATACCCTCTTTCACATATGGTGCGACCTACTTGTACCCTTTACATTACAATTAGGGTTACAAGAAAATATTACACTTATACAATATAACAAGGGATCCACACGTTCACTAGTGCTCGGCCACTAGGTACACGTCCACCTATGCTCAACCACATGGATGTCATACTCAACATAATCATCTAGAGTAACACATCATCTCAACTCTCACATAGAGGAGAATGAAACACCCATCACATGGGCACACCCAACCACTGGGGGACGACTCAACTCTCACAAAGGAGAACAATTCCCCAACCACTGGGGGATGAATCAACTCACACACAGAAGAGAATGATGCCCCATCACATGGGTATGCCCAAGACTGGGCTCCCTCTCAGGTCGACTCAGCTTAGTCACAGAGGAGAGCATATCCTAGAGGATGTCTCATGACGCTATAATCATCAACAATATAACTCTCAACAAAATGGTGTTGTTGAAAGAAAAAACATAACAATATTTGAGGCAGGGAAATCCATGATGTTTGACCAAGATTTTCCAAATTCCTTAAGGGTAGAAGCTACCTCCACTGCAGTGTATATTTAGAACATGTGTGATCATGCTATCTTGAAGGAAAATACTATTGAAGAGGTATTCTCAATTACCAAACCTAAAGTAGGGCATCTAAGTATATTTGGGTGTCGAGTATATATTCATGTCCCTAAGGAAAAGAGGACAAAGATGGAACCCTAGGGAAAGAAATGGGTTTATGTGGGGTACAATGAGAACTCCAAGGATTACATGATATATGTACCAGGTCATAGGAAGATAGAGATAAGAAGGGATGTGACTTTCCATAAAGAAGCCACATTCAAGAAATCTAGAGAGATACAACAGGAATCTGAAGCAGTTCAACCAGCTTCACCCTCTTCTGAAAATGAAGAATCAGATGATCATAGGGAGGAAACTCATCAAGGGCCAAGTGATGAGACCCTAGAACATGTTGAAGAGTTGGAAATAAATCTTGAAGACCCTCCATCCAAAAGGAATCCAACATGGATTAAAAAAACAATGCATGAAGAAAAAAAGATAGCTACTCCCGAATGAACATTTAGGGAAAGTAAGAGGCCTCATAGGTATGGAGGCTATGTTTCATTGATGAGTAACATTAGTGATGCTAAGCCTTATTAATTTTAAGAAAAAGATAAATTACAAGTGTGGAATTACGCCATTCTTGAGGAATATAGATCTATTCTAAAGAACATTGACTGGGACATTGTGCTGAGGCCAAAGGAAAAATCAATGGTCTCTTCCAAATGGGTCTATAAGATCAAACATGTAGCCGATGGGAGTGTGGAAAATTTCAAAGAAATATTTGTAGCCAGAGGTTTCTCTCATAAAGAAGGAATTGACTACAACGAGAATTTTTCCCCCTGTAGCAAGGTATACCTCCATTCGAGTTATTATTGCATTAGCTTCAGTTCTTGGTTGGAAATTACATCAGATGGATGTAAAAACCACATTCTTGAATGGAAAGGTTGAACATGAGGTATTTTTGGAACAACCAACTGGTTTTGTACTACATAACAAAGACATACATGTATGCAAGCTAAGGAAGGCCTTGTATGGTCTTAAGTAGACCCTCAGAGTTTGGTATGACAAGATTGGTGGCTTTCTTAAAATCTTGAGATTTCAAAAAAGTGATGTTGATGCAAATATGTACTTCAAGGTAACCGAGAACCAACCTATTATATTAATATTGTATTTTGACGATCTCTTTCTAAAAGGAGATGAAGAGCTAATAACTTGGTGTAAGAGGGAGCTAATCTCAGAGTTTGAAATGAAAAACTTCGGCTTGATGCATTACTTCCTAGGACTGGAAGTGTGTAAAATATAGGGTGAGATATTTCTGGCACAAGGTAAATACACATTGGATGTGTTAAATAGGTTTGGTATGATGGATTGTAAATTCATGTCTACTCCAATGATTACCAACATGAGGAAGATGCATGATTTTGATACAGGTTCAGATTTGGTGGATCCCACCATGTATAGGAAATTGATTGGATCATTGATGTATATGATCCATACCAGGCTATATATATGCTATGAAGTGATTGCATTGAATTAATTCATGGCTGAACCAAGACGGATACTGGGTGGCATCAAAGCACATCTTGAGATATATCAGAGGAACCATTACCTATGGTATAAGATATACATCCAGTGATGGTTTGTTTCTGCATGAGTATGCGGATGTTGACTAGGCAGGAAGATGAGTGGACTAGAAGAGTACTTATGGATACTGATTTTGTTTAGGATCCACTATGATCTCATGGTCAAGTGGGAAACATGGATCCATTGCACAAAGTACAACAGAGGCTGAGTACATTGCAACAAGTGATGTTGGAAAGGAAGCAGTATGGCTCAGAAAATTGGTTTCTATATTGTTTGGTGATAAGCTATAGATGAGGATGGTTCATTGTGATAATCAAAGTTGCATAAAGCTGACAGAGAACCCAACATTTCACAACAGTTCAAAGCATATTGACCTGAAATACAATTACATCATAGACATGGTCTAGAGAAAAATTGTAAAGCTACAATACATATCCATGAGCGAGTAGGTAGATCATATCCTGACCAAGCCATTTCTATTGAGACAGTTTGTGAAACTAAGAGGTAATATTAGAGTGGTTGAGAATGACTCCCTCACTGAGAGGGAGTGTTAAATTTGGCAGCATCGAAAATCATTCTTCAATGAGAGGCCATGTGGGCCACCCCAAGGCTAGCCAAGGATATTTGGAGAATCACCCAGTCTTGTGAGGTATTGACAAAATCTAGGGCGAATGTACAACCTCTGTGAGTCAAACCAAAAGTTAGGACAAACGAGATGCTATATGACCTTGTGATTATAGCCAAGGCAAAGGAGGAAGCCTTCTAAGTCTAAGATAAAATTCAATATGTGAGTCTAAGTGAAAAAGTCAAGGGGAATGTACAACCTCCGTGAGCCTAGACATAAGGCTTGTGAGGTATTGACAAAAGTCAGGGGGAATGTACAACCCTTGTGAGTCAAACCAAAAGTCAAGGTAGAGTCAATGCGAAATTCAAAGGGAATTGTTGGCCCTTGAGCAATTTTTTTGGATTCTTGGTCATGTTTGACCTATTTTGGGACTTCGATAGGATATCAAAGGTGGTGCACAAGACAAAGTAGAGATTGCAGGATCTCGCCCCCCTTTTAGGGATTTTTGGGTTTTGGGATTATGTAACGGGTATGGGAATGTCGGCCCATGGGTTTACCCATGCTTAGGCCCACTTTTGTAATGTATATATAGAAGACTAGACAATGTAATAGGTGTGGTGGTAAGTAGTGCTAAGTGCTAGAGATTCAATCTGTGTGATCAAGAGATTGTAAGTGTGTTGAGTGATAAGTACTTGATTTGTGCATACTATGTGAGAATTGCAGAGCTACGTGCAAGTAATTGTAAGAAGGTTTGGTGCTATACCTTAGCTAGTAGAAGGAGGATCTAGCGGAGTGCACACAGATCTCCTGTCTTCTGAGGAGTAGGATTTTGATGCTATGTTCTTGTAAGAAGCTTGACCGAAGATAATAAAGAGGAATATTTGGTGGACATAGTCCCAAGGTGGGGGTGAACCACATACATGATGTGTTGCTATGCTTTGTGTGATGTGTTGATGTGTTTATGTCTTTACTTTCTAAGTGCTTGATATAGATAGACAGATTTGTTTACGCTTTGTGCTAACGATGTATATGGATATTATATCTGACCTATGTGAATGTGCTTAGTGATTGAATATGCTAGATCTAATCTACCTCTCTATTATAAGTGCTTAGATACATCATATCTGGATGAATGATGCGATGCTTTGTTTTATCTACAGAGTAGATAGTCGTTAAATATTGATGAACTGTTGGTGCTAAGTGCTCTGTTAAGTATTACAATCACAGATATGTGTCCCAGCTAAGGTTGCAAACACCTGAGTTCTGCAACCACCCATGCCTCTACCTCGGGTGAGACTTCATCTACTTTGCAGGTGTTGCCAAAAGGGCCAATAGTTAGGGTTTTGTTGGTGCATTGTTGTAACGTTGAACCCTGGGTCTTCCCCTATGCCAACAAATGGTTTTGTTTCCAAGACATGAATCTTCTTGAGGGAATGTCAAGGTGGTTTACATCAAAGACAAAGATTCAAAAGTGGATAGAGGATCAAGAAAAGGACTTCACTGAAGCCAAGAACAAGAAACTTAATATTAGTTCATAGGATTGGTTAGGAAGATATATATTTACTGATATACATGATATTTTCTTTGGAGGAATCCATCATGAGCTATATGAGTGGCTAGCTAGGTTAGCGGATACCCAGTTTGAGATCAAATCTAGACCTCCTGTGGTTTGGACATCAGTGTTGATCAAGAAGGTCAAGAGACTTGATAACATCGTGTCACGAGTAGTAGATCACTGGTTTGATAGCACCATTGGAGGGTACATCACCGAGTTTGATGTTGATAGAGTAGAGTCATAGAGCCAAGCCGAGAGATATTTCTTCAAGGGACCCAAAGGAAAATTTTTACACTTTCTAAAGTTGAGAATCAAGATGCTATTGCATGAGAAGAACATATTGAAGATACAGTAGATTGGTCGGATTTGGAAAAGATAATGTTCAAGAATTCAGACAACGAAAACGACACAGAGGCTGGACATATGCGCAGTGGGAGAGCGTTTAGAGAATTTCATATTTAAAACATGTTTAAGCAGAAATACGGGGATGAGGGTTTCTACAGTGGAGAAGAGGCAGATATGATGGATGAAGAGCATTTAGAACTCGCTATGATAGAGTAAGAGAAAGCTGAAGAACCTTGTCAGGACGAGACAAAAACTTCAAGAACTATGTAGATTGTTGAAGTAATTACTATTAATCCTCTTGTTGGTTCAACAACTCTAAGAAATCAAAATAGTCAGAGTCACCAGAGTCCTCAGAGTACTATTAATAGCAGTTCAACATATACTTAGACAAGAAACCTATGAAGCTCTATGGTAGATGAGATGAGGCTCCCTATCTTTAGGGGAGATGGATCTAAAGATCCTAATCAACACTGGTTCCTATGTGAAGTCGTATGGAATATTAAAAATGTCACCGATGAAGCTGTTAAAAGAACTCAGTTTAGCACTACTCTAAGAGATCGTGCACTAAGTTGGTACATGAAGCTTGTCCAAGGACTTATACATCCTAAGCCACTGAATGAGATCAAGAATGCGTTGATTGCAGAGTTCAAGAAACCCAAGTCGGAGTCACAATGCATTACAAAGTTGAAAGAGATCAAGCATAAGGTAGCTTAACTTGTTTGGGAATTCGATTAGAGATTCAAGACCTTAATAGGCTGATTGACTTTTCAGATCCCGGATGAGCAGAACAAGGAATGGTTCATCACTGCTCTATTACCACACATCATAGCTCCTCTGATGTAACAGAAGATTGCTTCATAGGCTGAGGCATTGGAGATCGCCATGAAATTAGAATCAACCCCTATGGGAGAATCTAGCTTAGGTATGAGTCAAATATTGAGTCAGCTAACTAGTTTGTCTCTGCAGGTCGAAGACATGAAGAAAGACAAGGAAAAAGATAAAAGAGAAGACATCCGGTGTGTTAGATGAAAATTAGAAGGCCATGAAAAGGAGCACTGTCCCCTATTTCATGAATACTTGGCCTCTGGAGCTCCGATCCCTTTAAAGCAAGTCACCCTACCATGGTGCGAGGTATGCAGAAATAGACATCACCCTGGTGAGTGTTATTACATGCAAAAATACGTTCAGACACCCACAAATTTTTATTGCACGTTCTGTAAGTCCATGGGGAACGATGATAGGGATTGTAGGGCTTATGAACTCATGCATGAAAGGTCAAGGGATATATACAAAATTCAAGGTGAAGTACAACAAGAAGGAAACACTACACAATATAATTCTCCAGAAAGAGGAAACTTCAATCCTCGTGGTCGATTCAAAGGATGAGGACAAGGAGGAGGTATGGGTTGAGGTAGAGGATAGATCATCTATTACAACTGTGCACAACCAGGATACTTAGCAAGGGACTGTCAGAAGCCTTGCACTACTTGCAACTACTACAGTTCCTTCAGACATGTTATGGAAGATTGTCATGTGTTGCTAGCTAAGTTTCAGGAAAGATGAGGACCTCAGTAGAACCCACAAGTGCAACTGATATATGATGAACCTCGCAGAGAAGGCCCTAGAGTCACTCTTATCACTAGAGGAGGTGATGTTACAGGAGAAGATAGACTAACCCAAGGAAATACTACATAAGACTCAGCAGTCACGAAAGCTACAGAGAAGACCCAAAATTTTGATGCAAAGAAATAAAGACAAATATTTGAGGAGGAAAGAAACGAGTTCAAAGAAGACCAAGGCTCTTCATCGAAAACACATCTAGAAGTAAGAGAATATGGAATTCCTCTGACATTCAATCAGTCTTCTTTTCCAAAGGAAGGAAAAGAGGTAAGAAATCTCATGGATTTTTATATACTTGTATTAAGTTGATTTAGGACGAAAGCGATGTACAAGAGCTACAAAATTTAATTAGTCATTATGAGCTAGGAAAGATAGACCCCCTACTGAATAGGGTAGTACACCAAGTCTCTAAAAGGAGAAGGAAAAATAAGGAATTACACTTGAATGCTCAAATAAGAGAATATGATATAGACTATGTGGTCCTCGACTTAGGGTCAGAGGTCAATGTCATGACAAAGAAAACCTGGGCACTGATGGAAAAAATGAAGTTGATCTATTCCCCTATCAGGATTAGGATGGATAATCAACAAGTTGTAAGCCCCTTTGGAATATTGGAACATGTCCTTGTGGACATCGACGGAGTAAGAACATTTGCATATTTCGAGGTAATTGAGATAATTAATGACAACTTCCTTTACCCTACACTGTTAGGAATTGATTGGGCTTTCAATAATTCCACTGTGGTTGATTTAAAGAAAATACATATGATGTTTGAAAGAGATGGACTTAGGGTCAATGCACCTTTAGATCTAGATGAAGGTCAACGATACACAAAACCTATCATAGAAGAAGACCACACATATGAACTGGAAAACATATACAAGCTAGCAACTAGACAATAGGATTACATTAATCCTACGACCAATGGGAACCTAAGCTAGCGAAGTGACATCACATGTTCATCAGATTTAGAGGAAGCACCAAAGAACTGGCATAAAAAAATGTATGAAGTATCTACAAGGAGATGTGCTAGATTAACCAGAGATATATGCTGGATCGACACAACAACAAGTAACTTACCCACCTTTGATGGCATGAATCTTTTACAAACCTTCTTGTTGAAATTCGAAGAAAGTGTAAAAACACAATACAAATTCTTGGAAATGGATGATGCCTTGAAAGAAACACCAGGAAGATGGTGGGGGACACACAAAAATAACATTATAGACTGGGTACAATGTCGTACTTTGATGAAAACATGGTTCTCAACACAAGTAAAAGGCTGCAAAGTTCAGTACACAGGTCGAAGCTGCCCAAAGGACCATGTGCGAAGTCACGAGGAAGCCTGTAGAAATAGTCCTCAAGAGCAGTGGGTGCACAAATTCATTAACATGGACACAACCCCTATCAATCGGTACCTTCAAGCAGAGATGCACCTCATCATTGCAGATTGGCAAGGTATGACTCACAATTTTGTAACCACCTTCTTATTTGAAAGTCAATATCCTTTAGTAGATCAAGAGTTACAGATTGTAAGATAGAAAGTATTTGAGGAGGTCTCTAGCCTCCCTTTAGAACAAGAAAATGACGAATGGACTGCGCCTCTCCAGAAACTGCAAGGCTATTACAACATCAATGCTGATGAAGAAGATGATCCTAGGAAGGTGAACATCACCAAAATATAAGGCCAAAGAGATGTGGAAGGACCAGGAGTTGATCTACCATTCATTAGACAACTGATCAATATTAAGAAGGTTAATATTGGAACAGAACAGACACTGAAGCTTTCAAATATTGGAGAGTATTGGGATGCTGCTACTATTGACAAGATCACATAGTTACTGCATGAGTATTAGGACTTGTTTCGAACCAAGTTTATTTATATGAAGGGAATTAAAGGGCCTATGGGAGAGATGAGGATCACCTTGAAACCTGATGAAAGACCAGTCAAACAAAGACCCTATAGATTGAACCCTAAATATAAGGATAAAGTGAAGATTGAGCTCAACAAAATGCTGGAAGCAGGGATTATAGAACCTGTTGAAGAGTTAGAGTGGATTATCCCTATGGTGGTGCAAGACAAGAAGATAGGAGAGATCATGATCTATGTAGATCTCAGAAAAATGAACGACACTTGTTTGCATGACCCCTTTCCTACACCATTCACTGATCAAGTGTTAGATAATGTGGGAGGCTAGGAGGTATATTCTTTTACAGATGGATTTTCAGGATACCATCAGATATAGATTGCCAAGGAAGATCACTATAAGACCATGTTTGCAATAGAATGGGGATCCTACCAGTATACAGTGATTCCATTTGGATTGAAGAATGCCCCAACCATATTTTCTAGGGTGGTGTTCGAAGGATTCAAGGAGTTTCTTCATAAATATTTAGAAGGATATTTTGATGATGATGAAATCAGATGACATTATAAACCCTTATCCATTTATAAATATATAAATCACTCAAAATACCAAGGCTTTAAACTATGCTTCTCAGTAGGTTTAAATCAATTTGTGGAAATGTGGAGAAGACTCATTATGCTAACAAAAATACCTATAAAATAGAATATTTGAATGGCCAATAATGATAGGTAAGATACTCTTCATACCAACAGAAACATATATAAGATTGCATATAATATATTTCTAGACATAATAGGAATATACTTGCAGCTTTAGCTTATGAATGCACTGATAGGATGACAACTATCTAGCATTGAGACAAACCTTAGAAGAAATGTATTAAAGTTTAATATATCAACAAAGAGATGTGATGACAACCTTTTGTCATTGAATATATATAACCTTGGAAAGAAAGGAAATGAAAACTGAACAAATAAAGTGAAAGAAGCTCGATGTCAAGATGTATTCATGGACATCTTCAAGGAATAAAAAGTACAAGTCTTCAAGAATAGAACCTCAGTCCTCAGACTGTTTTCCCCACCTTTGGTGTATCAAAGGTCTCAGGATTTATAGCCTTTACATAACAATTTCAGGATCCTATAAAACTAGATCTAAAAATAACTAAAACTGAATATAATCAAAAAGGATATGACAAGTAAGATCACTGTAGGTGGAATTGACCCTCTTAGCATTACTTAGCAGTTTGTAGGTGAAGATCATGGAGTTCAAGATCTTTGTTCGACAGTTGGGCGATTCCTATCAAAAATAGAAATGCCATTTGGCTTCCATCTTTCGCCATATGTCTTCTAAACTTAATGAGGAGGATGATTTAACTTCTGATAATTATTATATTTAATTCGATACCATTCCCGCATGTTCTTGAACACTAAAAACGCGATATGGGCAGAAAGAATTAAATTATGGACTCTTCTGCACATTCGGTGGCTCATTGGTCTTGCATTTTACCTTTTAGCCACCGAAAGTCAGAGATTTTCGATGGCTCACTACACTATCAAATTTGCCACTTAGCTGCCAAAAACCCTAAAATAAACTTAGGTTTAATTTAAGAAGAAAATCAATTTATACATTGAAATACCATCTTTAAGAGCTTGTCTCTAAGCCTTTAAATATTAAGATTAAAAATGATTCTTCTACTTAATGCTCATCTTATCATGTGATTTGGAAATCATTAAAAAAATATTTTTGATCGCTAACATCTAGCTCCGACTGGGATGGAGAACTTCCTGCGAGGTTTCCAAGAACCTCAGATCTAATGCCTTTCTTGGAAACAATAAAATCTATAGTTTAGTTTCTAGTGTTCCATTGGGCATGGAGTCAGCCATATCACTTCTTTCTAAAAAATCTTTCAGACCTGTATAATTAATCTTTGTACATCTTCTAAACTGCCTTTATTCACATAATGTGATTGCTACACCTGCCACAAAATGGAAGAAAAGAAATGCTTGGGGATAAATCTTATTTCCTACCCTACTCTACCCTAAACAACTCTGCAAATTTGGTTAGGTAAAAACTGATTTCCATAGAATCCATCCAAGCAATTTTAGTACTGAAATGATTTCATCATTCTCACTGATCAATAGTTGTTTTTTGAAATGCAAAAACAGTGAATAAAAATCATTCACAAAACCAAAATCAACAGGAAATATGTGGAAGCTAAAGAAGTCTAAAAATTTCAAGTTTTCTGAAAGATATGATTCTATGAAGGTTGCCACTAGATCTTTGAAATTGATATCAGAAATATGTTGGTCTTTAGGAAAAAGTTGCACCTATGTAACTGCTTTTATGCTAGAAGATTGATTACCCTTTTGGTCTTTTTTGATTACCTTGTAATCATAAAAAAATACGACTTCCTCTTCAGAATGGTGCTCAAAAGATGATGATAGAGAAATGTTTGAATAACAAAGATTTTGATCAGCTCTAAAAATATAGTTGTCTATACAATCATGAGTTATCATAGGTTTAACTGAATTTGTAAACTAATCATAAACTTTACATGAATACCTATCTCTGGAAAGTTTTCAAAATGTTGAAGAATCTAAAATAATTTTAGTTGCTTGCTACTATTCTGAAACTGACTTATAGTCATTACTTTCTAGCTCAAAATCTGAACTATACTGACATTTTACTGGTTCAAATAGATAATGGTTTTCAACATCGACCTGCTCTGGGATTATCCTTGAAGCATAAATTTTCTCCTCTACCTCTAAAGCATATTCAAACATAATGATTAGTGATAAAGATTTTCTTTCTAGCAGAAGAAAGGAAAGTTTTGAATGCAATCCCATGACATAATGTATCATGGCAGTTGTTTCTGTAGGCCTGATCTCTAAGGGCATACCATGGTAGATGCTGCAAAATCTTCGATTTAAAGCAGGAAAAGTTTCATTATGTTCTCTCTTCAAAGCATAGAAATCAGCTAGGTAAGACTCTGGTGTTTTGTGTTCACCCCAATGTTTCAAAAAAACATCCGAGAGTTCGATCCAAGATCCAATAGAGTCATCTTTTAGACTCTTGAAACATATAGCAACATCTCTGATCAATGACTTAGATAAATATCTCATGACCACATCCTCATGAACAATTTGAAAACGATCAACAAAATCATCAAAGGAATCCAAGTGTCTCTCAGCTTAAGCCTAATTCTCTCTAGAAAACCAAGGGAGATATTCATAACAGTCAAGAGGATAAGAATGAAGGAGATGGGGCAACTTCAAAGGCTTGAACATATTCATCCTAATTTTAATTTGAAAGGTTGTAGGCTGATCATGAGGGATAGCAAGTTGTTGAACGGGTTCAAAAGTTATAGCAAAAGGGGTTGAGATATGACAGCGTCTTGAATCAATTTTAATCTCCTGAAGATCACCTGATTGATCCAAGTCAGGAGGTACTAAATTGCAGAACTCATTTTTAAAAATAGATGGTGATGAAGATATCAAATCAACATCTACAATAAAATCACGTTTTAAAGATGGATATATGAAAGAGGGTTGATAATCATCGAAATATACAAAACAAAGGATAATTCTCTTAACATGCAAAGGAAAAAGTATGAAGGAGCTGATAAAGAAAAACAACAACTCATGAAGCAAACTAATGAAGTGATACTTGGATTTAGAACCCATTTTCTTCATCTTCATTCAATTGGATCCTTCCCAGTGGAGTCTTTGAAAGTGGAGTTGCTAGGCAGATAATTACAGTCGGATTTTATGTCCTCCTTTTTTCTGCCATCAAAAGTCAGATCTATGTCATTCTCCCAGGGAAACTCTATTCACTTTCGTTCCCTGACAATGATGCCATTTTGTTATCACTCCAAGAAATCACTCCCTGACTATAAAGGGTGTAAGATTGGTAACTTAAATAAATAAATAATGTGGAAGAAAGAAGGATCAAATCAGATGACATTATAAACTCTTATCCATTTAGAAATATATAAATCACTCGAAAGACCAAGGATTTCAACTATGCTGCTGAATAGGTTTAAATCAATTTGTGGAAATGTGGAGAAGACTCATTATGCTAACATAAATACCTATACAATAGCATATGTGAATGGCCAGTAATGATAGGTAATATACTCTTCATACTAATAGAAACATATATAAGATTGCATATAAAATATGGCCAGACATAACAGGAAAATGCTTGCAGCTTTAGCTTATGAATGCACTGATAGGATGAAAACTATCTAGCATTGAGACAAACCTTA
>ML829238.1:23666-35207 GCA_009831015.1 Picea engelmannii | reverse complement strand
ATTTTGAAGAAACACTGTCAGTTTAGTTGGACAAAAGAATGCTAGCAGAGCTTCGACACACTGAAACAAAAAATGGTTATTGCGCCTATTTTGATTTTCCCAGATTGGAGCAAGGAGTTTCTTGTGCATGTTGATGCATCTTCTATTTCCTTAGGAGTAGTGTTAGCACAAACTGGGGAAGGAGATATTGACCATCCGTTAGCTTTTGCTAGCAGGAAACTATCCACAATTGAGATAATTTACACCACCACTAAGAGAGAAGGATTAGCCATGGTGTATGCACAGTAGAAGTTCCGCCACTACTTGTTGGGAGGACACTTTAAAATGTTTACTGATCACTCCATGCTGAAATACCTAGTCAACAAGCCAGTTTTGGGGGGGAAACTATGTAGATGGATTTTGTTATTTCAGGAATATGATGTCGAAATTGTGGTTAAGCCAGGAAGAATGAACAAAGGTCTTGACCACTTGTCAAGGCTGCAACATGGCAAAGAGCCGACCAGTTTGGAGGATGCACTACCAGATGCACAGTTACTGGCCATTAGAAATATCGATAACCACTTCATATAGATAGTCCAGTTCCTGTCAACATGAATGGAACTTAGAGAGTATACAATTCCCAGAGGAAACAACTAGTAGTGCGTGTTGTATACTTTTCACTTATAACTAGACAGGTATACAAGATGGGACCTGATGAGATATTAAGGAGGTGAGTTATGGAGGTAGAGAGACCATTGATCCTTGCAAAAGATCATGAAGGCATCGCAGGAGGACATTATGCAGGGAAAGCAACTGTGCAGAAGGTTCTTAGAGCTGGCCTTTGGTGGCCTACCTTACATAGAGATGCTAAAGACTATTACAGAGCCTGTGATGTATGCCAAAGAGTTGGGAAACCATCTAGAAGATATGAAATTCCATTAGCACCACAAATGACCCTACAAGCATTTGAGAAATGGGCCATTCACTTCATGGGACCTATAAACCCACTAGGAAAGTGCACATGAGGAAGGTACAAAATTACTGCGACATATTACTTGACTAGATGGGCTGAAGCAAGAGAAGTTAAGGACTGTAGTGCAACTACAACTGCGTGCTTCATATTTGATGACATCATAACCAGTTTTGGATGCCCAAAGATCCTTATGAGTGATCAAGGCACACATTTCATAAATAAAACAATTGAATCCCTAACTGAGGAATTTGCAGTCCACCATCAGAAGAGTACGCCTTACCATCCACAAGCAAATGGGAAAATAGAATCATTCAACAAGATCTTGGAGACATCACTGATGAAGATTTGCAATGTGGATAGGAATGACTGGGTTTTAAGAGTACCAATAGTACTATGGGCCTATAGAACCACTTGCAATAAGCTAACAATGCAGACCCCTTTTAAGTTGGTGTATGGTCTCGAAGTCGTTGTCCCAATGGAATATTTGGTACCAAGCCTAATAATTGTTGCCTTTACAAATATGGATGACACTAGCGTTGTTCGAGAAAGGCTTGCATAGTTGGTCGAACTAGAAGAAGACAAATTTATCGCAAGATTCCATCAACAGGTACAGAAGGAAAGAGAGAAGGCCTATCATGACAGTCACATCAAGGAGAAGGCATTTAGGTAAGGTGACTTGGTATTGGTGTATGAAAGTAAGTTCATGAAACATCCTGGGAAGTTCAGAACACATTGTCTTGGGCCATATGAGATTTCCTATGTTATAGAAGGAGGAGCTGCACAAATGAATACTTTGAATGGAGAATGGAAGGAAGGTATAGTGAAGGGGATCTGGTTGAAGTTGTACTATGACAACTAGCTACCTCACATCTCTCAGGAAATGCATGAGGAAAAGGGTCAAGGTACCAGGTGAAGTTGAAACTGGGTACCAGACAAACAAAAGACAATCTACACAAGGAAGGAGAGGAGGCATAGAGAAGAAAGAAAAGGTTGCATTGTGCAGTCTAAAGTCAAAGTAAAACATAAGGATTAGATCTGAAGTGCCTCGAGATGAGTCACAAGTGAGTGTTGGGGTCCTGTTGGCCCTTGGTTATGAAAGTAAGTGAAGATCAAGGAAGAAAAGGAAAAATAAGAACTGCGCAAAAGACACGGTGACTATTACTAGGTCGAAGTGAGAAAAAAATAAGAAAAGATGGAGCGAAGTAAGAGAAAGCAAGTCGTTGGACGAGGATATCGAGGATGAAAAATCAGCAAGGAAGAAGGATAATGGACAACTCAACAAGCAGAAAATACCACCATATGATGTTTTGGAGCACCACGCGAGAAGGAAGGAAAGACAGGCTGGAGAAGCCCTCAAAACGTGGGTCAAGTTGACCTAGGGTTTTAGACACCTAGGGTTTTGGTATCTAGGGTTTTAACACCTAGGTTTCGTCCTAAGGATGTCAGTGAGCTATTGTAATGTATAAATAAAGGTCAAGAGGACCTGGGTTGGGTTGTTGTCACGATCATTCTAGTTTTTCTATTGACATGAGTGATTATTTTTGTGGGAGAGGGAAGTGCTAAGTGTAAGAGCCTTCTGGTACTGTAAGATCTTTAGCAGGGTGCAGAGATCAAGTCCTATAACTGGGTGCACAGGAAGAGGAGAGACAGAGAGGAGAAGAAAGAAGATCTGCTAGCTGAGAGTGCAGACAAGAACTATATGCTTCATCCTAATATATTATAAGCACAGTTTTGTGGACGCAGCCCTAGAGAGAGGGTGAACCACATATATCTTGTGTTATATGTGTGATTGGTGTTCTTTTCTTAATCATCGATATACTACTATTGCATTACTGTGTTATATCTGATCGATAGTTGTGTGGAGTAGGTTTAAGCTGATAAGTGATATATGCATGTTGTATTGTTCTAGTGCTAGATCCACTTGATATTCCCCTTGGTTGTAGACATCTTTGTCCTACAACCCCCCCATAGCTGCTTTGGGTGAGACTGCATCTTCTTTGCAAGTGTTGTCAAAAGGGCCCGTAGTTAGGGCTTGTTGGTGTGCTCTTGGAGCTAAACCTTGGGTATGCCACTATGCCAACAGGAAAGTACAAACTTTGTGAGCTTGACTTATGTGAGATGATCCTTGATGGTACTTGATGTGAGCCTATTAAATATGGACACTCTAATAATTCACTTTAGCATTTGACCATAGGATCAGATGATCACATGGTATGGAAAAGAATTTGCTTTATTATTGTAAATAATGCTATGTATGCAGGATGGGACAATGTGTAAAGAGAGAGAGTGAAATGATGTATACATGATGTATATTGTGCTTTCTTAAAGATGTAATTAGTATAAATGACTAAAGTTGTAATTCAAATAGTCTAAAAGACTAAATTCAATGTAATATTGAATTAATAGGCTAAAATCCTAAGTTATAAACTTATGAATATGGAAAGTGGTTAAGTTGTCAACTTAACTCAAGAAGAAAATAAGAAGCCCTAGCACTTCTAGAGAGTGGTTATGACTGAACATCAAATTAGATCTAATGAAGAAGGAAAATCATAAAATATCATCAAAGGCATTCACTCCATAAACATGAGTTTTACTTCAACAAACCCTAGATGCCACCTTTCAAGTTTTCAACAAGTTTTCAGGTCTCCATCTTTGCAGGGCTCGATCTATCTCTATAGGTGGACGTTGGGATAATTTTTGGTTTGTTGGAAATCCCTTGATCTCCTCTTCCTAGCCATAGAGAGCACTTGAGGAGGAAAAATCTGAATCTCGGTAGATCTAAGAAAGAAGTCAGTGAATTAGTTTTCCAACAAGGGTTTTCAAAACTTCAACTTTGAAGGGTTCGATCTGCACATTGAAGAAATATATTGAATGGTGTTCAATGCCAGGTTCTAGTCTTTCATCTTGAGAGTTGAATGCACAAGGAACGACTCAGTTTGGACCATCCAACAAGGAGATCGATCCAATTGAAGACAAGATTGAAGAATTGTGTGTGGACTACAGAAAAGTTTTGTCCTCTTCAGATCTAGTGAATTACAACCAAGTGTTGGGTCTCAGAAGCAAGTATAAGTCTTTTCAAGTTCAGATCTATAGGTATCTTGATCAGATATAATAGAAAGAACATTTGTAAGGTCTCTAGCATCCTCTCTCTTGATGTCCTGTAGCACCCCTTGAGGGTTTGTATTTCTTGCATGCTTATTACATAATAAAAGAAGATTATTTTGCTGGGGTTTTTCTCCCTGTATAGGGTTTTCCTAGAGTATATGTGTTTTTGATGTGTATGTTTGTGGATCTACATGGTTATTTCCATTTAGTTGTGATTCTGTATTGTTGAAATTTATTAAACTGGAATCAAAGTGTTGAAGAAATTAAAGAAAATAATCTCCATATTAAATCAAGCTCAATAATTTAATAATAAGGATATAATATGTACATGTAAAGACAAAATATAGAAGGTCCACATTCGATCAAAGATTTTAAAAATTTGCTAGAAGGAAGAGATTTCAACAAAGTTTGTCTTGCCTAGCCATTTGCTTATATCAGCTAAAACCTTATGCAATGTGAAAATCATTGACTCTCATAAGAATAAAAAACGATTGATTGAAAGCTAACACAAAATCACAGAATGCACAAAGATCTCAAATCACTGACTCTTATAAGAAGCAAAAATGATTGATTGAAAGCTAACACAAAATCACAGAGTGCACAAAGATCTCAATTTACACTGCATGTTCCGACTTTTACAAGCAACACACACAAACAAAAAGGTATATGACTTTTACAAGCAAATAATATTACATTTTTTTGTGCAGTATTACATTTTTTGTTTGCACAGAGTGATGGGAACAAATGCACACATTTATTAGGTTATGTATTCCTTTATTCCTCAAAGGACACATAATCTCTGTCGTTCAATTTTGATTTTTTGATAAAGTGAATGGAATCTCGCGAGGACCATGAACATATTGATACAAAAGTAAGGATAGGAAGTTATCAAGAGCTCGTTAAGTTTTTCTTGAATGAAATTTTGTATATCTAGTAAAAACAATTATGACTATCTCAACATAATGCTTTTCATGTAGATAGCTTTAGAGACTAAAATAACAAGGAATCAAATGCTGAAAACTAAGGTGGATAGACATTATTAAATTTCAAGAAAGTGAATATTGAGGTTGTATATCTGCCAGAATATACCCATTAATATGAAGCAAGTCAAAGGAACAATGCGTAAAACTAGAAAGTGAATTAGAAGGAAAGGATTTCAAAGTGTGTTCATCACTGAAGATTTCAGTATCGCCTCTAAAATATTTGTTAGTGAATGCAGAAAGGAAGAAGAATATGTCCCAAATTTCTGTTGTTATATTCTTTTGGACATGCTCTACAACAAAAATTCCACCACTCACTAAAAAGTCCATTTTGCATATTTTTTTCAAATATTTTCTTTTTCATCCGAATGATTGAGAAAGACAATTAAATTTAATGTCAATGGGGTTTGACTGGTTGTTCAAGCATGATGGGATATTCCCCAATTCCCCCCAAGTAAAGTGAAAATTTAATTTAATGTCAATGAGGGCTTGACTAGTCTCTCAAGCATGGTTGGTGATATTCCCCAATACCCCCAAATAAACTGACATGTTTAACCCCCTCATTAAGGGGGGTTGACATGGTCAGCACAAGCAAGCTAGGAGTGGCGATGAACAAAGATCCTAAGCCCAACTATCATTGGATTTCCACCAAACTAGGTGTTGATTGAGCAACACTAAAAGTTAAATAAGAATTATCTTAAGAGTTTTCTAAAAAAAATAGTTTAAATTATCTCTAGTTACAGGATATAAGTTTTGAATATTTTTTGCAGGCTTGAAATACTCTTTGAATCTATATGGGATTCTATACAATTCAAGCTAGTCATAATTACTAAGTTTTGAATATTTTGTGCAGGTTTGAAATGCTTTTCAAATTGTCATATGGGATGGCTATATGGACTAAGCTAGTTATAATTAACAATACGTTTCCTGCATGGTTTTGCATGTTCTGTTGCATGGGTTGGCCATGTAACTACACCATTGTTGGTAACATGGGTGCAACCGGACTAGGTGACAATGGCCAAGTTCCAGAAAATCACTAATGTGGCATGATCTGTTCACCTGTTTATCCTCAAGCATAACAACACACAATAAAATACCTTCACAAAAGAAAGAAATATGCAATAAACATGACATCACAAAATCATTCTCAACACAATCAATTCAAATGCCATAATTTAAAAAAATCTTAAATAAAAATGCACACATGATATGTTATGTTTGGTTTTAAAAATAGTAATTTCCAATTTTCGATCATTGCTCTCAAAAATCGATCTGTTATTGCTCAATTTCAGCTAAGAAATTAAGCACCATTTAGCAAGACACCATGCACACTCAAATTCAACAATATCAATTTGAACTCACCTTGTGATGTGAATGTAAAGGAGTTATTTACGAGAAAGAACAATATTGAAGCACAATGTTTTGTAACCAATCACACACAAATATGATTATGTTTTTTTATGCATCACATCTACTATATTTCATCATGGAACAATATACATGCTCATGATCTTAATTGAAAATGGAAATCAAATTTGTTTACCTTTGTAATATCCCTAGGCCGAATCCAATTGTAAATGTAAATAAAAATGTACGTAAGCTGGTGAGTTGTTTGATATCATTTTGTATGCACCTTTCATGACATAGTGCGCGCATGTACTGCGTAGTAAAATGATGAAGTGTGCACATTCCAGAATACCGCGTGCAGTAACTTAAGTGCGCGTGATTTTAAGTCCAGAGAGCCTTTGTGTATATGTTGCGTTTCATAGGTTGGTGAGCCAGTTATTATAAGCTAGGATGCTTATGTTTTGAATTAGGCCAGAGAGCCTAGATGTTAAAGGTCAATGCGCCTATTTTTGTATATTTCTCATCATTTAATATAAAATACATCACTATGTGCAGACTGACCACGATAAAAGAGCATGGGGGACTAAACTCCACTAGTTAGGGAAAGGCAGGGCTAAAAGTTAAGGAAAATGGCTAATCTAGGGAGCTTAAGCCAAAAAGGAATATTATATTAATATTTCTTAAAGTATAAAGTATGGATAATTATTTTATCCTAAGTTCCAAAGTTGGGGACAATTAGGCCAAAGTATCTCCCAACATGACAAGTGTCAAGTTGGGGGCATGCATACATATTGTTGGGGACTTAGTTCATTTTGGCCATGATTCCTTCCATCAACCAACCATTGCGGGAGCATTCACTCACGTAGTCAACTATCCTCCATACCTTCATGTCATTGTACCTGAACCTGTATACATATCCATACCTGTTTGTGTACCTAGTTAGCTTGAGAGCTGGACTGAAGAAGTGGGTTGTCAGACCTGTGGGATATTGAAGAGGCGGGTTTTCAGGCCCGTGAGAATTCTCTCTAGGTGAGAGAATTGTTGGGCTCTGAGACTTCCTATCCGACCTGTTGCTGAAGCCCAGAAAGGGAGTGGGGAAGCCAAAGGAATGTTGAGAAAAGAAGGTTCACACTTCCTGGGGTGGGACAAACATGTGGGGAATGAGGGACTATAGGATGCTAGTTTCAGTTGGCACCTGTGACAGAGTCATTCCTGTTGTCTATGATCCATTATCCTGGTTAGGAATCCCTTTACCTAGGTCGAGTTTAGTCCCAACTCGGGGGTGACCTACTGCTGATAGTGATGAGCAGTGTGGTCTAAGGCTGGGAGGTTCATGGAAGGTTTGCACGTAGTTGGTGATATTCTTACCAAGATAAGTGTCAACTGTGTGATAAATTTACATGTTGCATAATTATTTACGTGTGTATTTTTATGGATTTATCATGTGTATGGTTTATAACTATGTTTATTTTATGAGTATTTTTTGTATATTCTGCATGTATATGTTTACTTTCATTTTTGTATGAATCTTTGTATTTATAGTATGTTTTTGTCTATTTACATTAAACATATAAATTTTCGCAAGAGTTCTGTTTACATATATTATAAATTGCATGCAGTTCAAAAAATTTATGTGGCATAGCTTAGTTCGATGCTGGGTATGTTACAGTATGTTCCACAGAGAGAAGAAAAGTGTTCTCTCATGTAGCATGGTTTAGCGTGAGTGGTCAGGGATGTTAGAATATGGTATCAGATCTTTAGTTTTCAACACTGAGCCTGGATGGGCTGAACAAGTTGATTTGAAGCAAAATTTCATAGAGGATTGATTTCGAAGTGGCCAAATTTCAGTTTGTAGAGCACCAATGGTAAAAATTGGGAAAAGTTAAGCAAAAGCCCCAATGTCTGCAATGGGATTCATGAGGAATTGATGCACATAAAAATGGATGTGTGCAGGTGGGCGCACTAAAAAATGCATGATGCGCAGTAAAAAACTTGTGATATGTAAAAATTGGGTGTCGTGCGGAAAAATGTTGGCGTGCAAGTGCGTGCGCTGAATTTGGGCACTGTGGGGAAAATTTTTGGCATGCTGGTGCATGCGCTAAATTCAGGCACCGTGCAAAAAAATGTTGGCGTGCTGGTGCACGCGTTAAATTTTGGCACCACGCAGAAAAATTTTGGTGTGTGGGTGCACATGCTAAATTTAGTATTGCGCAGTGTGCATATGCATAAAAGGTGCACATGATGTCTAGACACATAATAATGGTGTGTGTGGTGTGCGTAGTATTGGCAGAGTGCAAAGGGGTTTGGTTGGTGCACGCACGCAGTATGAGTATAAGTTGTCACGCGACAGTGTAGTAAATGGTGTGTGTAGACTAAGGGTGCACGGTAGGGGTGTACTAAACTTTGGCATGTTGCAGCACATAGAGTGAAATGTGTGCAAAATATCAGAGCGTGATACAAAAATTACACACAACAGGTAATAGTGCAAGAACTAAAATTGTGTGCAGTGGATATTGGCACGCAACACCAAAGTAGTGCGCACTAGTTATTGGCGCGACAGAGAAGTGATGCACCGTGGTTATAGGAGCGCAGAGCATGATTTACCTTTGTGGTGTTTTTTTGCATGCTAAATATGGGTGTACAAGTTGAAATTTATGCGTGCGAAGTCGTTTGGAGGGTGAACAACAACAAAAAACCGACGATTTTCTACGACGATTTATATTATTTGAACATCATCTTTTTGTAGCGTGTTTTTGAGGTCCTTAACAACGCTTTTAGATACTTAAAAACCACAAGAACAGAGTGCACACTTTGTATTTGCATCTCAAATAAAAGACTCTAAGAGATCTTTCTAATGGTGTAAATCGTTCGTCAAACAAAGCTTTCATGAGAAAGTTACAACACAAACAATGGAGGGTAAATTTTAAGACCCAACTAACTTCAAAGAGCCATAACTTTCTGCTCCAAAATCAGATTGAGGCGTAGGAGTAGTCAATGGAAAGACATTGAACCATAGAAGACAGTCCCAAAGATGAATTAAATTTCTGGTCATGTTAATTTTTTTTAATATGGAAAATAAGGTACCTATAACATTTAATACCAAAAATACGAATTGGCCTAGAACTTCAGAAGGTTGTAACTAGCAGCTCGAAACCCAAAAAAAGGTGAAACTTGGAAAGAATTGTCCAAGATATGAATATGAAGAAACCCAATTGAGATCCTATGAAAAATCCAATGGAGTAGGTGCAAAATTTCATAATTACAGCACAAAGTTGCGCCAAGTTGATGTGTGAATAGAAAAATTGATGGGCAATTTTCAATTAACCATAACTTTCTTCTCACTCGGAATTGAGCATGGGAGTAGGCGTTGAAAAGGTATTGGACAAAAGAATATAATTATTCACCTAGAAAATTGATCTGGGCATTCAATTTTCCAGGAAATTAGAAGAAAGAATTCTGATATATTATTGAACTGGAATGGTTCATATTTTACATGAAATTGTTAAAATAGTCAGCCTAACAAAGTTTTGTTGGCTGCACATTTTGTAGAGTTAACAACAACTAGATTAGATTAGGATCAACACAGAGTCCAAAGGAATGAAATAGGCACAAGGGACTTAGAGCCAGGATTATCATATCAGAGGGATGGATGTCCATTTGGGCATTGAAGGAACAAATTCCAATGGATATGGAGAAGGAAGGGATGAAAACATGAATATGGTAGAGACCATTAAAAAATTATAGAAGGATGTTCAAAGCCATAAATATGATAATGCAAGGCTTATGAGAGAAAAGGAACAACAAGAGGAATTCAACATGAAGCTGATGCAGATCTCTTACCACTATCATCTAAACCCATAGTTGGTCTGAGTCACTCTTGTTACAGTCTGTTCAATCCCGTTTTTTCCTACCAGAGACACGTTTTTGCTGGAGCATTTCTGAGCAAACCGTGATGAATTAGATCAAACCCTTGAAAGCCCATAACAAAAATGGGCCCTTTTACCTTCATCACAGGCAGTTTCCCTAGAAACTGGATCATTTCAAAGATACAACTCGTTCTTTGGAGGGAAAAATCTCAGAATTTCTTTGCGACTGAGCTAAGCGTTTTTGTTTGTTTTTCTCAGAGATCCAAGCTTGCTATTGGTTTTGCTGGTTTCCAAGTTATATGCCCTTCCTCTGATTATGAGAATGTAGTATAATTTTCCTCTCCATATCAATAAAAATTCCAACTCTTGCATGTCTAACCTTGCTGTCCAAAAACTCTGTGTTCATCTACAAAAAGACTATGTCATCATAGATCTACTCTTCGTTGTAATTTGAAACCCTTTGGAAGAAATCCACGGTCTGATTTCATGTTTAGAAAACCATGGGAGGAAGTCTTAGATATATTAAAGGGTAAAAACCCTCCTATTATTCAGTATGATCAGGGTTTCATTAACAACTCAATAATTCAGTTTTAATTTGGCAAACAAGAGGATTAAACAGACTGGATAATACTCAACCAATTTCATTATTTTAAATTTGGATTTATTAGGTGTCTCTTTGGGAGATTGTTGGAATAGTAAATGGTTTTTTTGTTTTGATTATGTTATAAAAAAATAAAAGATTTCAGTTTCATTTTTGTTATTTTTTTTACTATTTTAACTAGCTATGGAAACCTGCAGATTACCTTTTTAAAAAAAAATTAGTTTGAATTCAAGTCAATTTCTCATATAAAATTAGGAATTCTTAGTTAATAAAAAATGTTGACTTGCTCATTTCATTTTTTCAGGATAAGATGTATCTGATGTTGATCTAATGGATGGAGCATGCTGGACTTAGTTGATCTTTTTATTGCTTATTTTGTAATTATGAGAATATTCTCATAAATTTTGAAGATTTATTTTGATCTTGAGTGGATTTTAGACCCTCTATATTTGTAAGTTTCAGATATTTTTTCAGATCTGATCCTATCTTAGAAGATAATAAGTTTAGCTTACATGAACTCTTTAAATACTCCATATTTTGTAATGGAAATCATCTGGGCTGAGAGCAAGAGATGGACGATTGATTCCAGAACTTAATGAAACAACATCTATGCATTTTGGCTTTAGCCTTTTGTTTATAATGTTGTTATTTATGTTTTGTTAATGCTGCTACATATATAGATCTGATATC
>ML829237.1:33707-52958 GCA_009831015.1 Picea engelmannii | reverse complement strand
TGATATCCAAAATGACATGGAAATAGGCAAGCTTTTCCTAATCAATTTTGTTGGGAAATTTTGCTATATTCCTGAAACATGAATTAAGCTACTAAATAATTCACATGAACAAATTAAAGACATTCTGTACTGTGCAGTTTCTAAAGTTTAACCTCTTACCTCTCCACCTGGTTTTAATATAACCAGTATAAAGAAGTCTGCAACTATAAATAGTACTGAGGGCTGTCTCAAACTCTCACTCTCTTGTATCATAGTTAAACTATTAATTGGATGAGGATTCCTGCATACAACATTTATTTCTGCCAACATGCATAAAGTCAGCATAGGATTGCATAGAGCTAGGTCATGCTTTCTTTTGCTGTGAGGATGTGAGATAAACCATTTTTTCTTCGCCTAGCACAAATGCCATGAACCTGCTGCAGGTCGAATTTCATTTTAATGAACTCTCATAGGAGCTGACATATAAGTTTATTTTAGTTTCTAATTTCATGTTTCAGTGGCAGTAAACAGATTAACCTTGTAGGACCAAATTTAATTGTTCAGCTGAACCCATCGATAACTTTTCCAATAATCATCAAGGTCATCAAGGCCAAACTCCATCAATAATCCTATTGAGGCAGATTTTTACAACGTCAGCTAGGCTGAGTGCAATCAAATAATCCTATTGAGTCAGGTTCCTTCCAAACTACACAGTTTCCAACCATATTATGAGATTACTACTGGAAGAAAACAGTCCCAAATATTTTTTTAATGTCATCTTATACCACATTCTCGTGAAAATAACTTAATCTGGTGCAAGTCTGATGGATGTTTAGACCTTCCTCTCTATGGGCATCTTGTGCTTATCCATATTTTTATTAGATTTAGATGCAAATGTTCTGTTGCTGTTTGATTAGCATCAGCACATGGTTTGGATGGCTGTTACTGTCATTTTATCCTTAATGGGAAATAATGGAAGGCTATTGGTTGATTTGAATTGTCTCTGGGTTTATATACCTAATTGTTTGAACTTACATATTCTAAGCCCAACTAATGTTGTGACTCTTTTATGAGCAAACAGTTGATAAGTGAGGTGGTTGAATCAACTGCAGTGATGTTCTGTTTTGCAGGGGCGTGGATTGAGAAGTTCTTTGTATGTACAGTCTTTGCGTGGTGATCCTTTTCGGGTGAGATTTCTTGTCGTGGATGTGATAACCTTTTTTCAGCACCAATTGCAAGTTGTGCTACAATTACTTTTAGAAATTTTAGCATACGATCACCTTTTTCCCATCATTTCTGCATTTATTGAAGTGTCTCCATAGAATTCTTTCCATGTAAAAGCTGTATATGTATATCCTGAATCCTACTCATTCACTTTATATTATTTGACAGAAGTATCAGTTATATACAGGGTATATTATTTGGGTGCCGATTTAGATGTGTCAAGGCCGTAATAACTAGCTATTAATTCAATTGCTGCATACGTACATTATTTCTTGATTTGTAAAAGATCTTTCCGAGGAAGACAGTCATCCTGAGAACATGCTAAATACAGTGTTAGTATTCCAGAAATATTGACTTTGCCTCCTTTTCTGATTTGATGTTCCACGTGATATAAATTTAATAAAGTTGGTATTTGTAACTGTGGGCTATACCTTTTGAAAGTATCATTTTTTGGAGAAGGATTCTCAAATGTCCTTTTGATTCGTTCCTCCCATAATTTTATTAGACTCTTCAATGCTGTTGATGTCTTGTATTCCACTTGCAAGTCTTTTGATTGAACTGTATTTTTTTGGGTTTAGATGTAATTGGAATTAGAGGCTTCCGTTGCTATGGCCACTTTTCTGGTGTACCCTATGTATTTTACTGATTCTTGTGGCATCATGAAGCTCAGAGACAAGGTCCTCGGAGGACTTGATAGTAGCATGAAGTCGAAGAGTAGTCCCTTGTAATAAAATACTGTGAATGATAAGACCAAAATAAGCAACCTGCAATTGATTAATAAAATCCCGCTGATTGGCTTGAGTTTCTGCAAGGACAAAACTTCTCCATAAAGAGCATCCATGAGGAAAATATATAAGCCTTAAGGTGTCCAAGCAGTTGTTGGAATGATCCTTGAATTGGCTCTGTTATCGCACAATCTGTACTTGCCCAAAGCCCAAGGCAAGTAGAACTAGATTGGCGTAGCTGTTGAATTTTAATGAAGATTTGTACCTTGGACAAGTGGTTCCTATGGGTTTTTAAACTTTTACCTAGGAATGTGGTCCACAACTTAAAAGTGGGTCTTTTTCATAAAGTCACTTTATAAGTGGTAAAGTGAACTTTAAATTAGAAAGTGAAAAGTGACTTGGGAACTTAATGCACCAAGTGGGTTTTTATTTAAGTTGGGCGAGTGAAATTAAATAAAGTGAATATTAATGGAGCATTTAATTTCAACCGTTGATCTTGGGCAATGTGAGCCCTTGGATCAAAAGTGAAACCTAAAAGTCACTTAGGGATTCTAAAGGAGGAAAAAGGCCAAATGAGAAGTCATTCTTTCTTGGAGAGATTGAGAGATTGAGAGAGAGCAAGAGAAGGAGAAGTTTCCATTTTTCTGAAGAAGGGTTTGCAGCAAAGAAGTGGCACGATTTTCAAGTCTAAAGCTGGGCACGAATTTCGAGGCAGCCAACAGTGAGAATAAATCCGTACGGTACGGATTTGGTACAGGCTACAGCCACATTTATTGTTTCTGTTCTGGGCCATACAGCGCACGTTTTCCAAGGAAAAAGGCAGCAATTAATGGTCCGTACAGACCGTACGACCGTCGTACAGCAGCAGCAAATTCTGGGCACGAATTTCTAGAAATCCGTACAGTCCGTACGGTACGGCTGTCTGTGCACAGAAATCGAGGGTGGCTGTGTTGGGTTTCTTTCAATTAATTTCAAGCACGGAAATCGAGGGAAGAGATAAGTTAAATCTGTTGGTTTTATTTTTGCTGATGTAATTTCCAGAAATTGAAGAAATAAGAAGAACTTCCTCTCTCTCACTGGTTTTCCCCACATTGGGGTTTTTCCAGGGTCATTTGACCAAAAATCTTTGTGTCATTAAATGTGTGCTTGCTGATATTATTTCTGAGTTTTTAAAGACAGCCATTGAAAAGATTATTTATTTCATGTGTTTCAGTCAAATATCATTTTAATATTTAATGCATATTAATGTTTGCAAATTTCATTAATATTGGGAAAGGGCATTAAACATTTGGAGTGATAAGGAGTGATTGAAACCGGGATTGGGATAAATTGCAGGGTGAGAAAACACAGTAAAAATCAACAGTAGCAAGGGGTTAATCCTATCACTGTCACCCCAATAGGATACCCCTTTCTGTTTAGGAGAAGGATAAATCCACTCCAAGGGAGACGTCCCAAGACCTAGTGGTTTGATGAAGGGAAAAGGATAAGGTAAACCACCCCTCTCTCTAGGTCACTCAAATCAGATTTGTGTTTTGAAGGATGAAGCAAAAGGGTAAAATAAGGTGTACCTGCCCTTAACCAAGACAACAATCAAACGTTATGGCAGTTTACAAGCAACAAGTGATATTAATGCTTCAGAAAGACAATGAACTTATAAGAAATAGTGCTAGCCAATAAGTATGTGCAGCATTTAAGACATGTACAACAGCATAAGTTAAGTAATGACAGCTGCAATACTTTCTTCAGAAAATGCCTTGAATGACAATGTAATGTAATACTTGAACACTTAGATGATAATGCTATGTCATATGCAGATTCTGAATTGATTAGTATAGTAAATAAACTTAGATAGGCTGCTACAGGATGGCTGTGACAGTGATTATAACAGCAGCAGTTTTAAGAGTTAGTACTAAATTACGTTAGTTGGTTAGGTTAGGTTAGCAAGGAAATGAGTGCAAGTTTGAGTTTGAAAGTTGGTAGGTTTGTCAAGGAGATAGGGTTAGAGACTAGTGCCTTCAAGAGGGTAATGGAGTCTAGGATGGTGGCTTTCTTTAAGGGATGATAACAAATGATAATGCAGATTCAAGAAGGGAAAGAGGCTTGGGAGGAGTAGTACCTTAAGTCCCCCTAAGCTCTAAACCTCGGGAAGGAAGGTGGCTAGGGTGTAGGTTCTTCTAGGCCCTAGCGCCTCCTTCTTCTTGAACTATTTAAAATTAATTTTTTTAAGCAACAACACATAGTCACCACCAAAGTGCTAGCACTTTAGGGCCTTGGAGCTTAGACAATTATTAGAATAACCTTGCAAATTTTAGCAAAAGAAAGCAAAGAAGTAGCACTTTAAGTTCTTTGCTTTTAGCATTCATTAGGCATGCAATTTCATAATCTTTATCATGAGCAAGTAAACCATACAATTAACCATTCAAATAGATGACAAAATGCAGATTTTACTTACTTTCACCAAGAATAATCATGCAAAAGAAGACTAGATTACCAAAATACTCCACAAGATTTGATCCAAGTTGCAAGAAAAAGCCTCTAAGATAGATGCGCCTCACTATTTCAGCCAAATACTCCTCAAGAGGGCGAAAATTTCAGTCGTCTTGTCTCCAAGTGACCAGTTATGATCAAAAAATGAATGTACTTTTGTTTATTTATACAAGATTATGACCTTTAATTAACTTTTAGGTCAAAAACAGGGTCGACCCTGGCCAATTTGCAACAAAAATTTAAATTTTACATAAATGCAGGATAAAACCCTAAGAAGGGTGACCATATGTGGGATGTTGAGCAAGGAAGATGGAACGCTAGGCCTCCAAAGGCCTAAAATCATGCCCACACGTACCACAAGCCTCATCAATGCCTCCAAAATGTAAAAACCCTAGCCGTGGGTGACGTCTAGGGTTGTCATGGCAACGCCTAGGGCCTCCAAGAGCTCACGTCCAAGTGGGAAGAGCTGGAACCCTGGGTCTAGGTCTGCCAAAGTGCCTCCAAAGGAAACAACTTCCTTCTTCCTGGTGCAAGTCAATGATCTCATCCTGCCCCCTGGCTTGGGGTCTCAACATCCATCGGTGGGCTTCAGGCCCTCATGAAGGTTCGAACTAGTCGTCCCCTCATGCGTATTTGTCCACCGGGCAAAGCCCTGCAGAGACAACAAGTTCGCCCTCCAAGGGTCCATAAGTCACAAGTATCATAGTATGTAAATCATATCTAATTATTAAATCATCTGAACATGTGCATCAAACCCCCTTAACCCAAACAAATGCTCAAAGATGTTATGCAATTTGATAAATTTAGGTTTGGAGAGGGTCTTAGGATGTCCTATTGGGTCAATCCCCTTTAAGCCTTGGGTGTTTCCTAGTTGGCACTAATCCAAGTCATGCATGTATATGAGGTGACGTGGGGTAGACCATTGGGCATGGGGTGCATGTGATAACGGGAATTGTAAAGGCTTACCTATTGGTGCCTTTGTGAAGGGTGAGCTGCACCTTGTCATTAATGCAGTTATTTCCAAGCCCATTTATTTCCATTTATCTTTTTATCTTTTTCTCTTTTATCTTTCTTTTTATGCTACAAGGGAATAGCTAAGGGCCACTGTCCTAGCTTGGTGACCAGAGGTGACAGTGTCATCCACAAACATTTCACGGAAATGAGAAGGTTGGCTTGTGATGAGACCCCCTTTTTCTTGGCCATGCAACCAAGAGCCACTACCCTGGCTTGGTGACTAGATAAATGGTAATGTCATACCGCTACATGTTCATGGTCATAATAGGCCGACTTGTGATGAGATCTCCCATCCACCAACTAATACCTTGAGTATTTTATTTTATTTTTTGTGGGTCCCCTTTTCTTACTGAGAAGCATTTCACTGCTTTCTTTGGGATCCCTGGGCGAAGCACCTCGAAGGTTTCAACTTTGGCTTTTAACTCTTGCCAACTACTTTTACCCTTTGGGCCTTTAGCCCCTTCTTCCCATGAGGTAAGGTACAACCCTTCCTAGTTGAGCTTATCCCAATGCCCAAAAACGGGAAGGTGGAAGGTGGAAGGAATAAATATGGAAAGTGGTAAGTATGGAGGGAACAGACGATGACTTTTCAAGGAACCATCCAGTGTCAACCTATCCTAAGGGGAACCAACTTGCTAGGGCACCATGTCACCCTCCCAAGTTTAAACAAGGCAAAGAGGATAAATTCCTAGCGAACATTATGCAATCAAGAAAGATTCAATACAACATGTTCAAGTGCTTCAAATATCGGAGTGATACATACCATGATACCCAGACTCATTACCTCATAAAGCAAGACCCACTGCCACTTCAGGACCAAGCCGGTGTGATGGGCGCTGCTGCTGACGATATGTGGACTGCATTGAAGAAAAGAGGGGCCCTCCAGGGCTATGCTTAGGTCGTCCAGCTCTCGGCACTCCATGTCTGGAACCTGTGTCCTTGAGACATGATCTCCTTAGTTACCCCTAGGCTAGGAGGTAACAGGCTCCACTACACAACTGATGGATTCAAATTCAGAGCACTAATGCCAAAGATATGGCCAAATTACTCTACAAGCCTCTCAAAATGCAATTAAATTGCAAAAACTTTATTTTTCCTCTAAATATTTCAAAATTCTTCAAAAGTTCAAAGATTAAACATTTTTATCCAAATATCCTCAAAATATAGCCAAAGGGAATGGAACCTTGGTCTATTGCTTCCAAACCAAAGTGATTTACCAATCTTCCTACCACATGCTTTTACATATACAGAAAAGAAAAACTCTATCTGGTAAGGTGTGAATTTCAATACAATGAAATCCAATCCTGTGCAAACTTAAGGAGAGAAGATTTGAACCGAGGTCAGTTAGCTTATAACCAAGTGTATATACCAATCCTCTGGAAGGCCACTTGACAATGCTTATCTTGACAGATATACTTAAATCAACTGCTGTAAATTTGCCGAACTGTCTGAACACAGCAGATTGTTCCCTAACAAACATTATTCAACACAAGTTTCAAGTCTGTGCACACGCGATACAAGTAAATGCCACCCTTATAACCAAGTGTATATACCATTCCTCTGGAAGGCCACTTGACAATGCTTATCTTGACAGATATACTTAAATCAACAGATGTAAATTTGCTGAACTGTATGGACTGCATATTTCGCCCTAACACAAGTTTCAAATCTGTGCTCAAGGGATTCAAGTGAAATGAAGGCCACACTACCAAGGCTTACATCATAGGTGAGTAGGCTGTGATCTTTAGTGAGTAAAGGGGCTGTGAAACAAAGGAACAGCATGAACTGCAATGCAGGATCTCGGAAACGGTTTTATAAGCTCCAAACAACTCAGTGCCAAAGAAGATAAATTCATCCACAGGGTTGAGTTTGCTGTTACAGGCGTGTAGATATGATGAGATGTCCACAACCTGTATTTACCATGCTCGAGTCTGTGGTATTGGGAAACTATAGAGACAGATCATTGTTGAACAGAATCGTAGATTGTGGAGAGATAGTCACCTTAGATCATGCCGTGAACAGTGCCATGGATCGGCTTTAAGCATTGGTAGACGACAAAATCTACCATGAACACTGTTATCAACGACACCGGCAAGTGCACCATGCTGTAAAAATCGCAGAGGAAATGGACATTTGTCACTATTTATGCTTCCAATGCAAATATTTGAGCTACAGCACATCATACCTGCTGTTGAAGTCTAAACAGAGTTTGTTGTCAGAACACCAACAGAAGGAATGCGGTCAGTTCATAAATCTGCCAAAATATGCTCTGAGATTGCCAAATTAATAGCTGTGTAAAGGAAAGTTTTTGACGGAACACTTCAACCATATAAATGCCAAAATCACGGTGAGTGGCTTTACTCCATATGTTGCCTGTGCTCTGATGCCATGCTGGATTTTCATATATATAATCACAGCCAATAATCATAATCACATACCCAAATAATCAACCCAAAAGACAAAGATGTGGTGGGTATTCTTGATACCTTAATAGATCAATAAGCTCTTAATAATAATTCACATTGTTATCTCATGATTGTCGTTTGGTTCCTACTTGGCCATGGTGACTAGCATCACAGATTCCGATCACACTATATTTGAGCAGGCAGTAGACCAGCAGGTCTGGAGAGATGCCACGTAGGAGGAGTATGATTCCATTATGCGGAATGATGTGTGGGAGGTGGTGCCTAGACCAGAGGGGAAGTCAGTGGTGATTTCCAGGTGATTGTTCAAGATTAAGTATGCTGCAGATGGCAGCATTGAGAAACACAAGGCTCGATTTGTGGCGAGAGGATTCTCTCAGGTTGAGGGGATTGACTATGATGAGACATTCGCACCAGTTGCAAGATATACTTCCATCAGGAGTATCATGGCCATTGCAACATAGATGGGTTGGAAGATCCATCAGATGGATGTGAAGACAACATTTCTGAATGGTCTTATAGAGGAGGAGGTATACATTGAGCAACCACAAGGGTTTGAGGTGTTTGGGAGAGAGTCCCACGCGTGCCTCTTGAAAAAGGCACTGTATGGTCTAAAGCAAGCTCCACGAACTTGGTATTCCAAGATTGACTCTTACTTGCTGTAGATGGGCTTTGAGAAGAGTGAGGCGGATCCAAATCTCTATTACATTGTTCATGGAGAGGATACTCTCATTCTTATCTTATATGTTGATGACTTTTTTATCACTGGCGGGGAGGAGCTCATAGCTGATTGCAAGAGGGGTCTTGCTTCAAAATTTGATATGAAGGACATAGGATTGATGCATTATTTCTTGGGGATGGAGGTCTGGCAGGAGGATGGGTAGGTCTTTTTGGGATAGGGGAAGTATGCAACGAATATTCTAAGTAGATTTCAGATGGAGGATTGTAGACCCATGTCTACACCTATGGTCATCAACTGGAGGAAGCTTAGTGCTTTTGAGTCCGAGTTGGTGGATGCCACGAAATATCGTCAGTTGATTGGTTCATTGATGTATTTGGTCAACACTAGACTAGATATTTGTTTTGCTCTGAACACTCTTAGTCAGTATATGGTGGAGCCTAGGAGTGTGCACTAGATAGAAGAAAAACATGTTTTGAGGTACATAGCAGGGTCAGTGGAGTATGGTTTGGACTACGTCAGAGGTGATGGGGTCAAGTTGATTGGCTATACAAACTCATAATGGGTAGGATGTGCAGTTGACACGAAGAGCACTTCAGGGTGTTGTTTCGGGTTGGGATCAACAGTTCTTTCTTGGTTCAACCGAAAACAGAAGTCAGTGGCACTGAGTTCTGTCGAGGCAAAGTATATGGCAGCTAGTCAGGCCAACTGCGAGGCCATTTGGCTTCGCAACTTATTGGTTGGTCTATTTGGTCATGAGTTGAGGCCTACGATGATTCACTGTGATAATTAGAGTTGCATTAAGCTCTTTGAGAATCCAGTCTTTCACGACAGGTCAAAGCACATAGAGATCATATAACACTTCATCCAAGATATCTACTGATGAGCAGATTGCTGATATTTTCATGAAGTCCTTGCCAAAAGGCAAGCATGTCTACTTCAGAGACAATATGGGAGTGGTGAAGAACACTTTCCTCGGTAAGAGGGAGTGTTAAGTTTTTGTACCTTGGGAAGTGGTCCTCTAATGTTATTGATGTGCCTAACTCTAAAGGGGGAATAGTACCCTTCCCTTCCTTAACTTTATGTTATAAATTCAAATTGACTTTATGAACTCATTAATGATAAAGTGACTTACGGAACTTAAGTAAAGGGGGAGATTTAATCTTAGAAAGCTAAGATCTAATCTTGGCCTTTGATCCCTTGGTCAAGCTAATGAGGAGGCTAAAGTAAAAGATGAGGAGGAGGAAGGGCGCATTGTTCACTTTGAGAGGAGGCGAAGAGAAGAGGAGAAGAAAGGTGGAGAAGAAGGAGAGAGGGCATGCACTTTGAGAAGAGGGGTGCATTTGTTGAGCAACGTGCACTTTGAGAAGAGGGGCGCATTTGTTGAGGAAGGCGCACTTGAAAATGACGGGAATGGTTTCCAAGGAAGAGGGCAACACATGAGAAAGGGGCTTAAATTCCAAGGAAGATGACACACATTTCAAGGAAAGCTGGCTCGATTTTCAAGGAGAAATTTGCTGCTAACTTGAGATAAGTTGGCTGTAGCAAACTTATTATCTCTTCTGTAATATTTTCCCTATAAGCTTCATAATAAATTTCCTCTTCACTGGTTTTCCCCTTGGGGTTTTTTCCAGGATCAGGTTGACCAAAAATACTTGAGTAAATTTCTGTGGTTTGCATATTTTATTATCAGCATTTAAGTGGTAAAGATCAGAGGTGTATTTCCTGTTTTAATGTATGTTGAAAGAGCTAACTGTGGACAGCTAAACTTCCTTAAGTTAACCTTTCAAACAACAACATTAAATGAGCAGGAAATCAGTTCTAAAGGCAGCCTTTAAACAGTAGTAAAACAGACCTGAAAGTGACCTTTAATCAGTGCCCAGATCAGACTTGTGTTGACTGCCTTTAAGAGCCTCAAATTTCTTCAATATGGAATTATGTTATGTATTCATGATGTTCTCATTGTTTTTTTTTCTTCATATGAGATATGATCGATATATTATTACAATGATGAGTGTTCCATATATAGAGAACATATGGTGACCATCCATGAAAGGATGCGTCCCTTGGATAATCAATAACTATTTATTATTTATAGAAATTCTGAGGTCCTATGAGGCGGTCACCTAAGGTCTGTCCTTGACCTTAGTATGGCTCTAAGTTTCAATTGTGTGGCTGTCTTCTCTTGCTGTTTTAAGATAGCAAACAGTCACCAAACTTTCTGCTCAATATTTAATGGTTAAGTGTTCTTTTAAGGTGCCCTTGCAAGTGTTTTCTTTACTCAATGTTAGCACATACAATATACATTAAAACAAATAACACTACCTCTAGATCTTTAATTTTAAAATGTTGATCTACACTTCTAAGCATGCTTAAATTTGACACAGGTATTTTTGGTCAACATGACCCTGGATAAAACCCCCCTGAGGAAAACCAGTTTGGGATAAGTCTATATAATGATGATCAAAGCATGAGATACAAGAAGTAATACAATACAAAGGAACTTGTATACAGAGCAAGCTCCTCACGAGCCTTTCCAAAAGATCCAGTGAGATATGCACCCAAACCCTTGGTGCGTCCTCTCCCTTTGTTGCTCTCTCCACTGAAATGAAGCGCCCTCCTTCCTCTTTGACCCAATGAAGAAACCCCTCCACAGGAAGATGCTCTCCTATGCTGCCTCTCCACTGAACCTGTCAGAACTGACTTCCTCCAAGCGAAACTGCTACCAGGTAGCTGTGCACTCCACTCCTATGGTGCGCCCTCCTCCTAGCAAGTGTGATCACCATCAAATAGTTGAGGCCTAAGCATCCATGAGCCCTCCATGAACATGTGCGCCCAAGCTTTCCTTACCCTTTGCTTCCATCCTCATCCTCTTGCTCTTCTCCAAGCTCCTTTTGTGAACATACAAGTGAATAAGCTCTCCTTTGCTCCTTGTGCCCTCCTTTAGGAAGCATAAGGAAACCTAAAAGATGGGTGGATGAGATCATCTCATCTCATCCCTAATCAATGGTTGAGATCATCTCATCTCATCCCTAATCAATGGTTGAGATCATCTCAACTAAATCTCAAACCAAAACCCACTTTACTTAAGTTTCCATAGTTTCACTTTATGTCTATTAATTCACCCACTTTGTGAATTAATTGTCACTTTAGGCTAAAATGACCAAATTTCACTTTTGACTTAAATCTCGTAAGTCAAAGTGAAATTAGACACAAAGTACATAGTACAAGGGTAATAGTCTCCCCCTTTGTGCTTAGAGACTCATAAGCACATGGGGACCACTTTCCAAGGTACCCAAATCTCAACACTCCCTCTTACCGAGGAAAGAGCTCGTCACCACCAATCTCATCCCTGCAGAGGACATGGTTGCCTCCTGGAATATACTCGGTGAGTATGGCTGTATCTTGATCACTGAAAGTGGACTCTGTCACATATCTGCTCAATCTGTGTGATCTATAAATGGAACTGACTCTCCATCTATCCAAGATCACCTAGATCTTGGCATCACACCAAATATCTATACCTTGGTCTCCCACCAAGGATTTCCACCTACTCTTGGCATCTCACAAAGAGTCACCCCCTCTTGGTATCTCACCAAGAGTCATCAACTTGGCCTCTCGCCAAGTCACTTCCACCTGAAGTGGATCCATAACCTGATCTGCCAGTCTCAGAAGCTAAGTGAGGCTCAAGCCTCCGTGGTGCCCTGCTGCTCCTCCTCATCAACCTCTGATGCACTGAAGCTATAGCACCAACTCTCTGTCTGCTCGACTGCTCTGAAACTCTAGCTATACTGGGTGGACTAGTCACCCACTCTGAAGATGTCCACGGACACTAAATCTGCTCTCCCTTTGAATCACTGCCGTGAGTTAGTTGGTCCTCATCAACTTTGTCTCCCCATCTAATGCTGGATGGTGTAACAACAGACAAAGTAGTCACGAAAGCACACTCTCTCGCAAACGTCTCCTCAAACTTTATCTCCTCTGCTGTCGCTGCTGACCCACCCTGCTTCTTCTTCTTCTTCTTGGGACATTGTCCTGCATAGTGACCCATCTCTCCACAAGCAAAACATCTCACTGTGATCATGTCTCTCTTCTGCCCACTGCTGCTGCTCTCTCCTCCCTGTGGTGGGGCCCCAAACTTGGGACCCTACCGACCTCCACGACCGGTCTTCTTCTTGCCCTTTGTCCAAAGAACAAGGTCCTCATCACCCGGAACTGACTGCTACTGCTGCTGTCCAGAAGCCTCTGCCACTAGTCTAGTCTCCTCCTGGACGAAGTCATCCCACATCCTCTCCCATGTAGGCATAACTTCCCTGGCAACAATGTCGCGTACGAATGGACCCCATGGTTTGGTAAAGCTGTTCAAAGCTGTCCTCACCATATAGTTGGGATCCACCACCTCTCCGATGACTCCAAGCTTGTCTCTGATCTGGGTGTATCTACCAAGGAATGAAGTAACCGACTCATCCTTGAGCATGCAAATGCCCCCCAGTCGATCATGAAGAACCAACTTCCGGTTCTCATTAGAGCTCTCGTACAACTTGCATAGAGATGTCCACATCTCGCATGCATAAGTCTTCCCAGTCAAGTGGGGAATAATGTGATCTCTCACAGCATCACAAATGGTCCTCTTTGCCTTGTTGTTCCTCTTCTTGAATTCTGCCAACAAGACGGGGGCAGTAACAGGAATAACGGGAACAACCGCCTCAACTATATCCCATAGTTCGAGGTCCTCTAAGACAAAGACGATCCTCGCCTTCCAAGGTGACCAATTACTAGCCCCGGCTAGCTTGTCCTCAACATGCATTTGAGATGCTGACATGTCTGTCAAACTGCGCTCACTCTGATGCTCCAAATGCAAAGGACCGTTGCCTCACTCCTGTCAACACAGGTGTGAAAAGAGGTAAGCGAAACCACGGCCTCACTCCTAGCAAGTAGGTGTGAAAAGAGGTCGTACACTACAGGCTCACACCTGTCCATGCAGGTGTGAAAAGAGGTTGTCCACAAGTGTCAAAATCAGCCCAACAAATCTGCCCACAACTGTCCACAAACACTGTCAACTAGCTGTCCAAAATTTGCCTTGAGCTGTCCAACTGACACTGAATGAGAGGTACCTTCAGATCTGAAGTTTACCCACTATTTTGGATTGAAAACTTGTTGTTCAAAACAACCAACAAATCTGATATAAAACATCACAAAACTGCCCACAAAAGTGCTCCAAAATTAGCAAGTCTAAGTCACCTTTGGCTTTGATACCATGTAGAAATTCTAAGGTCCTATGAGGCTGCCACCTAAGGTCTCCTTGACCTTAGTATGTCTCTAAGTTTCAACTATGTGGCTGTCTTCTCTTGCTGTTTTAGGACAACAAACAATCACCAAACTTTCTGCTCAATATTTAATGGTTAAGTGCTCTTTTAAGGTGCCCTTGCAAGTATTTTCTTTACTCAATGTTAGCACATGCAATATACATTAAAACAAATAACACTACCTCTAGATATTTAACTTTAAAATGTTGATCTACACTTCTAAGCATGCATAAATTTGACACGGGTACTTTTGGTCAACACGACCCTGGATAAACCCTCCCCGAGGAAAACCAGTTTGGGATATATGTCTATATAATGATGATCAAAGCATGAGATACAACAAGTAATACAATACAAAGGAACCTGTATACATAGCAAGCTCCTTACGAGCCTTGCCACAAGATCTAGTGAGATATGCACCCAGACCCTTGGTGCGCCCTCTCCCTTTGTTGCTCTGTCCACTGAAATGAAGCGCCCTCCTTCCTCTTTGACCCAATGAAGAAACCCCTCCACATGAAGATGCTCCCCTGTGCTACCTCTCCACTAAACCTGTCAAAACCGACTTCCTCCAAGAGAAACTGCTACCAGGTAGCTGTGCACTCCACTCCTATGGTGCGCCCTCCTCCTAGCAAGTGTGATCACCATCAAATAGCTGAGGCCTAAGCATCCGTGAGCCCTCCATGAACATGTGTGCCCAAGCTTTCCTCACCCTTTGCTTCCATCCTCATCCTCTTTCCCTTCTCCAAGCTCCTTTGGTGAACATACAAGTGAATAAGCTCTCCTTTGCCCCTTGCGCCCTCCTTTAGGAAGCATAAGGAAACCTAAAAATGGGTGGATGAGATCATCTCATCTCATCCCTAATCAATGGTTGAGATCATCTCAACTAAATATCAAACCAAAACCCAACCCACTTTACTTAAGTTTCCATAGTTTCACTTTATTAATTCACCCACTTTGTGAATTAATTGTCACTTTAGGCTAAAATGACCAAATTTCACTTTTGACTTAAATCTCCTAAGTCAAAGTGAAATTAGACACAAAGTACATAGTATTTATATTATTAATAATTATATTATTAATTACTAATTATTAATCTAAGAGAATTTCTTCTCGATGTTGTCCAAACATCAACACTCTCTCTCAACGAGGTAGACATTCTACATCATGCCAAGCTTGTCTCTGAAGTATACAAACTTGACCCTAGACTCATGACACTTGTCTGTCAATCTTGGGAGATGTCTCTCTCCCACCTGAACCGAGGAGAAACTTCTTCTGCGACTCTCCCTCTGAGCCAATTGACTCTCTCTGAGATCAGGCTCACTCTGGGTTCGAATGTAATAACATATAACATCTTGAGTCTTTATCATTCCTTGTCAAATCACCATGACTAGGACAAAGACAACACCAGGATCTTTCGCCACTCGTACACACATGTGAGTGAATGTCATCCTGATGCTAACTGACATGTGGAAAGCATTTCAAGCACCTCGAGTCCATATTATTCCTTGTCATGATCAAGGAAGGACTACGCTTGGGCCCATTTACCACAAGTGCACCTTTATGATAAATGTATCCTATCTCCCTTGGTCTGCAGCGCAATCTAGGAGAAGGTCCGCCAGATGCTGAAACATCAACAATCCCTCTTAGCTAGGGATGTATCTTTCCACAACAGTACACAATTACTATCCAGTGGCACACAATCACTGCTAGTAGTACACAACTACTGTCTAATGACACACAGTCACTGCTAGTGGTACACAACCACTGTAGTAGTACACAGTTACTTTTCAGAGACACACAGTATCCGCCAATGGTACACAACCATTGTAGTAGCAAAAGTTCTGTGACACATGGCACTCCCATGTGGACTTCTAGAGGACTTCTAGAGGATACTCCCTCTAGAAACACCAGGGTCAACTCCCCATAGTGTGTGATGTGATGGTAAACTCCTTTGACATGTCCTCATGTTCTCTCCCCAAGGGACGTGTCCTCATGTGCTCTCCACAAGGGACGTTGGACTATAAGCCCAAACCCACTTATCCCTTCTCGGATAAGTGTCCTCACAGATCAACTCAACTCAGTTCACAGAGGAGTAAGATCTGGAGAATATTTGTCACGAAAGTACTCGAACTTCGTCCTGGTTTGGTAAGAACATCAACAACCTACTCATCTGTAAGAAGGTACTGCACCAATACCTCCAACACATGTCCAAATAAATATGCAAGGAGCTTGCAAAGCCACACTGCTTCGCGGACTTCAACACTCAATGCAATGTACTCTGCTTTTGCGGTGCTCAAGGCCATAAAAGTCTGTTTCCTGCTACACCAAGAAGCCATGGAAGTTCCCAAAGTGAAGCAACACCCAAAGGTTCTCTTCCTGTCCACTGTGCTCCCTTCCCAATCAGAGTTAGTATATCCCTGCAATCTCATGTCAATATTGGAAGTATATCTCAGACCATGTCCAACTGTGCCTTGCAGGTATCTCAACACATGCTTCACAACAATCCAGTGTGTATGTCTCTACTGACTCATAAACTGGCTAAGTGTACTCACTGCATACAAAATATCTGGTCTGGTGTTAACCAGATACATCAATGATCCAATTAGCAGTCTGTACAGAGTCAGTTCAATTTCTGTCAAAATCGACAAAATACACACCTAGGTTCTTCAGATTCGTCACCATTGGTGTAGCCACGAGCTTCCAATTCAACATACCAAACTTCTTCAATATCTCAACTGTGTACTTCCCCTGAATCAGGAAGATCTCATCAGTTCTCTGCCACACCTCTAGTCACAATAAGTAGTGAATCATACAAGGGTTCTTCATCTTAAACTTAGGGGCCAATGCATACTTGCATTCAACAATAAGGCTCTCTGTACTGGTGAGGAATAAATCATCAACGTAGAGGACCAAAATCAGGGACTCACCATTAACAGTCTTGTAGTACAGGCTAGGATCGACAACACTTTTATTGAAGCCCAAACTCATCAGGTGTCCATCAATCCTCGCATACCAAGCTCGAGGTGCCTTCTTGAGTCCATATAGGGCCTTGTTCAACCTGCACACATGAGACTCCTTCTCATGTATCATGAAACCATCTGGTTGCTCGATGTATACTTCTTCCTCAATCTCTCCATTGAGAAAGGTTGTCTTCACATCCATTTGATGTACTCTCCAACCCATGGATGTTGCAGGGGCAATAATCATCCGGATAGAAGTGTATAGAGCAACAGGAGAAAATGTCTCCTCATAATCTATTCCCTCCACCTGAGAGAATCCTCTAGCAACAAATCTCATTTTTGTGTCTCTCGATGCTCCTGTCAACTGTGTGTTTGATCTTATAGATCCATTTGGACGACACTACAAACTTCCCCTAAGGTCTCAGAACAATATCCCACACATCATTCTTCATGATGGAGTGATACTCCACCACCATGGCATCTCTCCATATTGGATGACTAGTTACCTCCTCATCACAAAAAGGCTCAAAATGAATGATGTGGCTCATAGCTGCAGCATAGCACAAATATCTTTGATGTCTCTTGCTCACTCGGAAGGTACCACGAGGAGTTGCATGTCCTTTTGCCTCCTGCAGAGTCTTACAAGCCCATGCAGGTCTCTTCCGACCTATTGCAATATCTCTCAGAACATTAACTGGAGCTACAAGATCAACGAGAGAAATTTGATCAATAGGCTCAACTGTCTCCCTTTGAAAGGTAATGTCATCTTGGACCATATTTGCATATAGAGGTTTCCTTATGAAACCAATGTCTCAGACATATCGAGGTTCCCTCATGGAACCAATGTCTCACAAGACATATCGAGGTTTCTTTGTGAAACTAATGTCTTGGTTCCTTCATCTCACCATTTGAGGCATGTCATGATGAAGTCGACATTCCCCCCTACTAGTCCACACAGGCCCCTTCGGGGAGAATGTCTCATGATGTTTCCTCAAACATCAACACTCCCTCTAGAGTTGGAGGTGACTCCTCCTCCGTCTCTGCTCCCTATGACACCGGAGGTAGCTCTTCCTCATTCTTTGGCGGTAACTCAATCTCTACTCCCTCTGGATGTAGTACAACCTCCTCTACTTGGATCTATCACCATAGTTGTGCTACAGTCAGTCTTGACTGGCTGTATCCATGATCACTAGAACTGTCTCTGCTATTTGGCATGGTCCCATCCTGGGAGGTACATTGCTCCTAGAGACTTCTTGTCTCTGAGCATCATGTCTGGCAATGTCTCTCCTTGATATCATGCTGGAAGGTCTTTCCCTCCATGTCTTCCTCCCGCGATCGTCATTATGGTTCCTTCTCAGAGCTATTACCTGTGACCTTCCCAGAACAAGAAACAAGAACAACAAAAAACATCTAGAGGAGATCAATTTATCTTGTGCACAACTATATACAATGACCCTCCAATTGATACGTCTTCTATTATGACCAACACACATCCATCATATACTCGATGTTATACGGCTACCAATAAACATCCATCATATACTCGATGCCATACGACTAACCATGTTGATTTTCTAGTGTTAAATTAGACAAACACAGTTTTCCGCAAGTGGTAATTACTTCCAATGAGATACAATATTACTTTAGTAAACTCTAGAACATCACTAAGTAACTCGGAAAATTTCAACTTCTTAGAAACTTCGATCTCTTCCTTAGATCACTTCCCACGTGTGAGAGAGAGAAAATATGTGTGTCTATTCCACCATAATTTATGGAATCCTTTCTATAATTTAGGTAGGAGTAAAAAGTAAATATGTTGTACATAGAGATTGTAACAACCCCATAAATTTAACATTCCTAACATTTTACTCTACTCTCATTTTCCTGGGCCCTCCTGTGAAGGAGTCAAGTCCAGTCCCGCTCTGATACCATGTTGTTTTTCTTCATATGAGATATGATCGATATATTATTACAATCATGAATGTTCCATATATAGAGAACATATGGTGACCATCCATGAAAGGATGCGTCCCTTGGATAATCAATAACTATTTATTATTATCATTTACTTATTACATATAGTATTTAATAATCAATATTTATATTATTAATTATTAATCTAAGAGAATTTCTTCCCGATGTTGTCCAAACATCAACACTCATGAAGTGGACCACTAGATCCACTTCATTTAGTATGACAACGGTCTTTCCACTGGCCTATGGTCAACTTTTCGATTGTTCGGTTGTTTCCCTAATCTGTGATCAAGTTGATTTTGTTGTGGCAGAAAAAAAAGAAAAGAAAAAAAATCTGCAAATAATCTCCAGGCTGGTGGCCCATTCTTTTTTCTTAATGAAGAAAAAATAAAGGAGAAGAAAAATGAAAGAAAGAAAAAAAGAAGAAGAATAAGAAAGAAAAAGTTAAAAGTGTGCACCAAGAAGTTTCAAGGAAAGATT
>ML829237.1:0-12792 GCA_009831015.1 Picea engelmannii | reverse complement strand
AGCTAAGTACAAAAGCATGATTGTATATGAATTTTGTGATGCTCCTCGCTAAATCAATGGCATCCTTGATCCAATCAATCTTTCCCATATCCTCTAACATCAAGTCAAGGCAATGAGCGACACAAGGAGTCCAAAACAGTGTAGGATACCTGGACATAAGCATCCTACTAACAACCACATAATTTGCAGCATTGTCTGTTATGACTTGGACAACATGTTGCGAACCTACCTCTTGGATGAACCCATCCAACAAGTCACAAAGTAATGCCGCATCCTTGACATGTGCAGATGCATCCACAGATTTCAAAAACATTGTCCCCCTGGGACAATGAACCAAGAAATTGAGAAGAGTCCTACCCTTCCCATCAGTCAACCATCCAACATCACCGTGCATCTTGTGAATTGCCATGAATCTCAAAGCTCCTGCAACCTTTGAGTGCAATCGACCTTTTCATTTTGAATGATGGGCCCTCTCAACTCCTCATAAGTGGGGGGCTTATACCCCGGGCCGACAATACTAGCAGCCTCAAACATGGACACATAGAATGGGTTCCTCGCAAAATTGAATGGAATATCACTCCATAGAAGGCACCTACCCACAAATTTGTCCGCTTTTTCTTTCTCTTTTTTTTTTCAACATGGACTTGATAGAGGGTTGTGCACCGGGTGTGGTTCTTGGCATAAACCATGATGATGTTGTTGTAGGCATTACAGACTGTGAGGAGTGGATCTCACTAGACTCCACTCCCATTGCCCCAAGGGTGTGTGTGCTTGTCCTTGACTTGGATCTTGAAGCCATTTCTTTTTTCTTGGCTTCTGCGTACTTTTTGTTTTCTGCATACTCTTCAAGTGCTTTTGTGGCCTTCACAACAAGTTCTGCGCTTGAAATGGGGCAAATCTCCACCTCATTCCCTGGAATTTTCGCAGGGTGGTATTTTAGCCTGTATACCCCATCGCTCATTTCTTTCCCACATAGCTTGGATGAGAGATGTTGTTGATTCCCTGGAGGATCAGGCTCACCATACTCCTAGAATGGATCCAATGCCTTTGGCTTCTTTAATATGGAAAAATATGAACCTAGGGCAAAAACAAATCGTTTTTTTAGCATGTGTTATTGATGAAAAAATGAAAATTTAAAAATCAGAGATAAATCAATTATGTATCTAGCATTCAAACTTGGTTTTGAACCCGAAATAGACACAAATTTTTTTAAACTAATTTACATCGACCTAGGGAAAGAAAATCCCAAAAACGTTTTTGGGCATACATGGCAAGAAAGGAAATCACATAACAGTGGAAAAAAATGATTTTTGATCCATCAAAATCTATTTTGAAGATGTAAAACTCATTGCCACTGAAAACCTATGAAAATTTATGGTGGAAAAATGAGAAATAATTGGCAAATTTTTTTATTTACCTCCAAATGCAAAAAATGTAAAATGGACTAAAAATTCCAATGCCAAATCCACAAATCTGACCCTTGAATCCACAAAATCCCAATGGCAAACTCTTCCTTGGTTGGTTGAATGGCTTGGCTCTCCTCCTTGGCTAAATGAAAAACTAAAACCAAAAAACCCCCTCACGGAGTCTTAAACCCGCGGACTTTTTGCACAGACGATTTTTACCCATCGACTCACAATTTTCCCGATTTTTTCTGCTATTTTTTGAGAAAAAAAGTCTTTGAGTTGGAGTCGCGATTTTGGCGATTTTTGTAACAGAGAAAATTACAGAGACAAACTTTTTACATTGGTAACTATTTCTTATAGAGGTAAGTTCACCAAGTTGAAATGGAAAATAAGGTTCAATTCGCCTCTAGGTATGTTTTGGAACCAATAAATATTTACATACGTATGTTAGGGAGGATCCAGAATGAGATCGTAAGCATTTCCATTGACCTCGCTAGTTATTGGAATTATATTGATATTAAATTGGCAAATAGATTACAACTTGCGGAAGAAGTTAAAAGAGATCTCACACAAGAGTATGATGATGAGATTAATAATTTAGAATTAAACATTGATGATTACTCCCCCAAATGCAATTTTTTTGTCTTACAAACTAAGGAAGTTGATATAGTCTCGGGGAACTCTTGGTACTTTTACCATGAATGTTGTTAAAAAATACATAGCATTTGAGCACCTTACCAATAAAATAATGTTGCGAGACATTAATTCAAAGCACCTTTCTCTATCATTAAATTCAAAACAGAATGAACAACAAAATCACATAGAATTAATGGAAAAGTTAAAAAAATTGAATAAAATTCTTATTAGCAAAGATGAAGAAATTGTGCAAAATCGAATGGAATTGGTGAAGCAAGATACCGAAATTCGTAAATTTCAACAACAAATTAAAGAGTCACGACAACAAATTAGTAATATAAAAAACACTCATAAAAAGAGTATGAAAATATCAATAAAAAATTGTTGTTCAAAGATGAAGAAATTTCTCGTTTGAGAAACCATAATAGAAATCTACTTGTAGATATGAATAAATTGAAGAATAAGAGGAAGGCACAACAATAAACCTAAACTCCATGGATAAGGGCACTAGCACCGACTTGATCGACATGGAAAAACCTAATGTTGTTATCAAAGAAGTGGTATCAGTGGAAGAGCCTCCAAAAGTTGAAATTGAAGATAAATCGACTTCAATAGAAGGGATCGAGACTATAAATCAGATTACTAATGAAGTATTATTAGTGGAAGTGTTTCTAGAAGTCGCTCTCAATAAGCAATTCTATGGTAAAACAACATCCATAGATTTAGTTGAAGTTGACATACTGTTGATTGCCACTAATAAAGTCATAGGTCAGTCGAAGGATGTTGTCACACCAATAAATACAAAAAAATCAGATATCATCATGATGACTTAAGTAAATCACGACAAGACTAAACCATACATTAAGAAGGATAAAATTCCTAGGCATCCAAAGATATATGTGCCTCAAAGTCAGCAAGGAAGAACATATCTAGAATCTTATCATCGGAGAGTTCTAGAAAAAATCCACCTTGGATGGATTGATTCTTTTTTGACACGCCAGTATTGTTCGAGACTGCGATTGTCATATCGCCTCATGTCTTCAACTTTATCTAATCGATAGCAGTTACAAAAGAATGTCATTCTATCAGAAGAGTTTCTCATTCCCTATGCTTTGAGGACAAAACATTTTTAAGGGTAGAAGACTTGTAATATACCTAAAGTATATTACATTTCTTACCATGTAATAATATGGTATAGGTTTGTTATTATGTAAATAGGCATTATTATGTAAATGATAAGTCATCACCTTTGCCAAGGACTTGACTTATCAGTCCCTACGTGTATTTATATACACATACACGTATTGTATCTCATATGTTGTCAAGTAAAAATGTAAAATGGATAGTAAATAAAATATTATTTATCATGGATATATGGAATTATGTTATGTATTCATGATGTTCTCATGAAGTGGACCACCAGATTTGCTTCAATTAGACTCAACAACTAATTAAAAGACTTTAACATTATAAATAAAGTGAATTACAAAATAGATTTTACTTGGACGATTTCACCCACTTTTGACACCAAACCTGTGCAGAAGTTACTGTGCGAGCTACAAACATCAACAGTTGGGATTGTCGAGATTAGGTTCATAATCTCCTATCTTCTGCTACTCTTCAGCAAGGAATGCTTTTTCTTTTTGACCTACAAGGTTCTACATTGTTCATTTGTGTGACTAGGCTACTTAGGATAGGTGTAAAACTTCTTCTTGTAAACAATAGAAAATGAGGTACTAGATGTCCCTTTGTGGTGGCCACTATTGCTGGCTACAAGAAAGGGAGTAGAAGAAAACCCCTGTTTTTGAAAAGGTTGTGAGGGTTGTCGTGTGGGTTTGGAATACCCTTTGGAAATTTTGGCTTCAACCTTTAAGGCAAGATGAAAGGCATGTTCTAGGGAGATAATAGGGAAGAGCTCTAATTTTATTTTTTAATTTATTTTCTTTTCAATTTTTTAAAATCTGAAATGAGTAACCAAACCATAAATGAATTTGAAATTGAATCTATTTAGGGTCTTGTACCTTTAGTTTGATGGAAAGATAGTTAAATTGCTCGAGGTACTGCTAGAACGTTTGACCAGATAGTTGGCAAATTGCTATGAGAAATTCAATATGCTTTTGAATTTGCTCAAAGCATGCAGATTTTTAGGTCGAAAGGACTACCAATGGACTAGGCACCTTGATAATCACATCCAACATTTATCATATCGATTACCACTTAAAAGTTTTGAAACCAAGGAACCAATCATCTATTGAACAGTGCATTACTCTTTTGGTTTAACAATGTAACACAAGCATGCTAGTCTTCTTTAAACAATGCTAAACATTCAACACAGAATCATGCTAGTTGCCAGCTAATGATTTTCCAGTGCTAACAATTTCTGCAATTATTGTTTATTATAATTTTTAACACTCCCCTTAATGAAATATTATTTTGTTCATTCCAAGCATCTCTCTGAAATTTGCAAACTTGTCCATTAAGGGGCTTTGTAAATATATCTCTCGACTAATCTATGGTCTTACAAAAATTACTATTGAATTTGGCCTTCTTGCAAGTGTCTCAAATAACGAACACACACTTTAATACTTGCTTCTTGAATAGAAAACTACATTTTTTCCAATTGAATAGCTCCTTGGTTGTCATAGAAAAGTAGTGTAGGTCTCTCTTGAACAATTCCAATATCTGCCAATATCCTCCCTATCCAAAATCCTTCACATGTTACATTCAACACAGCTTTATATTCTACCTCAGTTGAGGATATCAATTCAATGCTCAGTGGCTTGCTCCAACTCACTGCTACTGATCCAATTTGAAATGCATAGCCAAATATTGACTTCCTGGTCTGTGCATTTGGCCTAAGTGGAATCGATATTTCCAACCGATGCTATTTTACTACTGTGCTTGGTGTATTCCAAGCTCCAATTGTTTATGCCCTTAATGTACCACGGAATTCTGTTAGTGGCCTTCCAATGGCTTATCTTTATCTTTACCATGTTTCTTGACAATATGGTCTATATGAGTAATGCTTAGATATATCATTACTGCCCACTAACTGTTTATACGTATTTGCGCTAACTAGATTCCTTGCTTCATGCTAGGGTCTATTGAAGTGTCGATTTTTTTATGGTCCAACATATTGAATTTCTTGATCAGGGCGCTGACATACATAATTTGAGATAGTAAAATCTTGTTAGGTTTTTGACATAATTACAGTTTAAGATAATAATGCAACACCCCATTGTCTATTATTTGTAATTTTTGTAGTGGGTCTTTCTTCACTTTTACAATATTAGGTTTACTACTACTTGTAACAATCAAATCATCTACATATAAAATGATTAGCAATAACTCACCACTCATAGCTGTCTTGACATAACGATTTGGGTTTGAATTGCTTTTGCTGGACCCATCTTGTAGTCCCCAAACACACACAATGCTTTGTGATATGCTTGTGTTCACACCATGCTTCTTTTGGGTTCATATTCCACTAGGCCTTTGTTGACTAAGATTGATGAGATAACTGGTGCAGTTAACAACTTCTACCCTAAATTTATGACTTAATGCTTCATCATACTGCATGCCATGTCTTGTATGACATGATTCTTGCTCTCTACTATGCCATTTTGTGAAGGTGTATAAGCAATAGGGAATTGTTTGCAAATACCTTGCTCCTTCCAATGGTTTTCAAATTCTTTGACTTGTATTCTCCTCTACTATCTTATCTCAAAGTCTTTAACGATTTCCCAGACTGTTTCTCTACTAAAGCTTTGAATTCCTTTTTTTTTGAATGCTTCGGATTTCTTTTCTAGAAATTAAACCCATGTCTTTCTACTTTAATCTTCCATGAAAGTCATCAGATACAACTTCCCTCCAATTTATGGTTAACTCATGGGTCTACAAAGATCATTACGTACCAACTCTATGTGTGATTTAGCATGTCACACTTTCTCTTTCAACAACTTTTTAATATTTATACGTTTACTTCCTCAAAATGCATGCTTCACATAGCTTTGATGGTTTTTGTGTTTGTGGTAGTTCATGAACCATATCTAGTTTATGTACAAAATGCAACCTCTAATAATTCAGATGTCCATACCTTAGGTGCCACAATCTTCTCTGTTCAACTTCTATTGTGGTTGTGCACCCCCCACCAATCTTTGCAACAAACTAATATAGTCCATTCTCCTCACAGACTCATAATTCTTGTTCTCTTGGATGAGGCATCATCCATTGTTGAATTCTGCCTTTAAGTCTAGGTTTGTCATTGAACACACAAAAATTACTCTTCTTCAAACGAGGAACATATAAAACATTCTTCACATCTCTTGCTTCTCCATTGTTGAGAAGAATATCAATATTTCCTTCTTCTTGGATGTACAAAGTTCTATTATCTCCAAACTTGATACCTCTTAGCATTGCAGGTTCAAACTTACCTAACCAATCTCTCTTATTACTTGTTCTTGAGTCAATGTACTAGACATCTCCCAATGTTTTTGTCAAAATTGAGGTTAAGAATGCACCTTTCACTCCATCAATGCTTATCGTGATCTTTCTTCTCTGCATAGTGCCTTGAATGTTTCTTCTCTTTGCCATGTGACTACTCATGCTTACACTAGAAATAGTCATGCGCATGATGCCCTTTCTTGCCCCATTGATAACATGCGACTTTCTTTGTGCTCTTCTAAAGTTTTTTGTGCCCTTTCATCACATTGTGCAATTTTCTACTTCCATTGGCCACTTTTCTTCTTTGATTATTTTGATAGTAAGGGTTTGATCAGACTTGTGTTTCCCAAATCTACTCCCGTAATGTTCTTGCAATAACATATTGCCAAGTCCATCCAATGTCATCCCAATAATTTTGTCTATAACTTTCAATCTTGTCACAAAAGGTTGAAATGTCTCTGTCAACTCATTGTTGGAATGCAACTAGGTCCTTCATCTTCATTGCATCACCGATTGGTACAAGTTGGATGTGTACATATTGAATGCATGTGATATTCTTTGTATTGCTCTTATTATCATTCATCTTCAATGCATACAACTAATTGCACAAATAAAGTGTTGGCATGATTCACAGGAAAGCGCGTGCTTGTCATTGATGGCAAGAACAACAACGACGATGGCATGATTACAAACAGAATGTGCAGAAGGAATCAAAGCTCAAAAGAGATGGCGCGATAAAACTCCGATCAAATCAAGACCGTTGGATCTGCAAGCCAGATCTACGACAGGGATGGATTGCGGGGAGCGAACGCTGAATTAAACTACTCACTAGTTACAATCCCGCAATCTGTCTAGATCGTCAGATCTCATAGCTTCAAAGATCTACGACTGCGATTGATCCAACAAACAATGAGTTTAAGTCAAATTAAATCGTGACCGTCGAATGTGCAATCGCCAAATCTACGGCAGGGATGAATTGCGGAGATTGAAAGGAGAATTAAACATCGCGCTTGTTCCAATCCCGCAATTAGTCAGGATCGTCTGATCTTATAACTTCGAAGATCGACGATTGTAGTTGACTCACCAACAACTCACAACTTCAAATTGCGGAGTTTGGGTGTCGAGTTAAATCACTCGCAAGTTGTGGTTCCACAATCATCATCGACCGTTGATCTTCTTCGAGTGTCCTCACAACTGTTGGATCATTTTTGAGTGGAAGGACAGGATAAGCGGGGCAAAACGATTGAGAATTCGATTATGCAAATTCCCGTTAGCCGTCGGATCACTTTCGAGTGGAAGGACAGGATAAGCTAGCAAAGCTGCATCGCAGAAAGATCAAGCCGTCGATCTAAGTTCATGATCGACGAACAACATTCACTTTGGATCTAAAGACACGAGGAGGTTACACTCTGGAGAGCTTGAGATTTGAAATTCCCAAGATGTAAATTTTCGTTAGCCGTTGGATCATTCCAAGTGGAAGGACATGATACGCCAGACAAGCTACATCGCAGAAAGATCGAGGAGTCAATCTAAGATTTTGATCAACGAACAAGATTCACTTCGGATATAAAGATACGAGGAGGTTACGCTCTGAAAAGTTTGAGATTGGAAAAACTCGAAGCCCAAAAATTCGAAATGAATAAGGACCATCGGATTTGGAGGACATACAAGGACCGTTGGATCAGTGTTGTTGGTCAGCATACCACGTCAGAAGACCACATCAATAGATCACGTCAGCAGACCACATCAGCAAGGATATGTGGCAGACCATGTCAGCAGACCACGTTAGCGAATACACATGGCATAATCAGATGATGACAAGTGTCAAGAAGAAATTGGCTTGTGCCATGTCAACAAGTGACGTAAGCAAGTTGCGTCACTCCGGGAGAATTGCTTCGGGAGTTTCACCACCAAGAAATGTCAAAAGTCTCGAAGTCCTGAAGGACGAAGGTCTGAAGTCACTCTTAGTCGTCGATCTAAGGTACACTGGGAGTTAGGACAACCGTTAGATCCAGGAGAAGAACATGTGCCACATGAGGATCCACGTCAGCAAGGACACGTGGCGCAATCGGACATTGACAAGTGTCAAGTTGATTCGGCATTTCAGGTACGTGGAAATCACAAATCCGAGTGACACGTGGCAACTACTAGGGTCATGACACGTCATCAAGTGACGTAAGTAAGTGACATCACTCCAGAGGAAAGATGGGGTTTGAGATTTGAAATCTTCGAAGTCCGGAGACTTGAAGGAGATCTCAACCGTTGATCCGAAAGGGACACACGTCAGTGGATTGACAACTTCGGAAGATTGACGTATGGAGAAAAGAACGGGTTGAGTTTTGAAATCTCCGAAGTCCGGGGACCCGTAGGAGATATCGACTGTCGATCTGATGTCAGGTGCACTCTCAACCATTGATCAAGATACAGTGGAAGGATAGCGTAAGTGTAATAGCCAAAGACCTGGAGTAAAAGGTGGCCATCCATCTCAACGATTGATTAAGTCTTGGCCGTCAGATTAAGTCTTGTAAGAATCAAATCTGACGATTGATCCGTTTTCGCGAAATGAATGTAAACCGTCCGATCTGTTCGAGAATTTTGATTCGGAAGTTTCGAAAGGTTTGAAACCCAAAAGTTTCGAAAGCCAAAGTGCCGAAGTTACGACAATCGTCCATTTCAGGAGAATGAATTGTGGCTGTTGAATTGATAAGCGCTCAAGCGCTCGTTAAGCCCAGGCGTATGGTCACCGCCAGTGATCACGTGAAGGAAGGGGCTTAGAGACCAAAGAAGCCATAATTGACTGGCTGTAACTGACAGAGTAGACGAAGAGTTTTGACTGCCAGAGAAGCTAAGGAATCTCAGCATAACGCCCACTGATGATGAACACATTGAGCTAACCTCCAGGGATGACGAAGAGTTGCCATGATGATCAGACAGAGGACTCGACGTGAGAAAAAGATGCAGAACAAAGAAGTGAGGTGATTCTGTGTGTTAGCTATGCAGTTGTGAGGAAGAGACGCGGTGAACGACCTGTAGGGCAGAACAGTGACGCAGTGAAGAGCATGTAGAGACATAGAGCATAGAATGCAGATGGCACACAGAGTATAAAACACAGAAGAATAAAAAGCGCAGGGTATGCGAGCAGAAAGACACTGATGCAAGCAGAACATAGCAGTGTAGCAGAACAATGATGAGACCGGTAAGCCATTGATAAATGCTCTATCACTGTGATAAATTTAAGAAAGCAAAGATTTATATTTCAGGGTGGTAGGGAGGTGCTAGGGAGGACTGGTGTCCTCAAAGTTTCAAGTGGGTGCTTGAATACAGGGAGTTGTAGCTTCCATCTGGTTGCAGCCAGAAAAACCAGGGTGGCAGGGTGGTGCAAGGGAGAACTATTGTTCTCTGTTATACAGGTTGGTGCCTGTGTGACTGGAAGTTGGTGCTTCCATCCAGTTGGTGCTGGAACACTCAGGGAGTTGGTGCTTCCTTCTAGTGGGTGCTAGAGAAACCGAAGAGTTGGTGCTCTCAGCAAGTTGTTGCTTGTAAAACAGAGGTTGTAGCCTCAAGAGGAGTTGGAGCTCATAAGAATGATAATGTTCACAAAATAAAGATTACTTATCATATCAAGAAGAAGAGGTTTTTCCCTTTATGGGTTTCCTCAGGAAATATCTGTCTCTGTATATTTCATGCGTGTGATTGATGTTGAATATTCTATTGCTTACTTCCCTGCTTTATTGTGATCATCATTGAGTGTTCTGTAAAGAGTTCAAAATGGGTATAATTGTTTAAGCATAGTAACAACTGATTCACCCCCCGCTCTCAGTTGTCCAACATAAAGAACTCTAGTTCTATCCTAGGTCTCGTAAATATTTTGCAATGTAGGCCAGATTGTTGCTCACACTGTTTGTACTTCAAAGTTCAAAGTCATTGAATAATATGGTTCATCGTCGACGAGTTCAAGATGTACTGAGCATCCTCATCTTGGTTCTTGAACTTATATAATTATCCAACACTAGTTGGATGTGTTTTGCTTTGAACAAGTTTCATTAGTTTTTCCATCATTAGTACATTTTGGATCTACACTGCATGGGAATGGCCTGATTTCATTCCCAAAATGTGCTCTCAACGAGAGTGACCTCGAAGCGCCCTCGAAAGCGTGCTTTTGGATTTCTCTTTTGTTAGGGAGTGCTCTTTGGGAGTCCACTCTTGGGATGTTTTGGGCACCCAATGCTTTCATAGTGCTCCTTCAATGCTCCCTTTACACTATCGAAACCTTCAAAAACACTCCCCAAACGTTCCTTGGAGGAAAAAAGATGTTTTCACAAAATAGAGTGTTTTTTTGAGCTTGTGGGGCCCAACGCAAGGCTCCAATAACTCATGGCTAGGTTTTCTTGATGGATTAAAAGACTCTTTCACTCCATTTTATCTCTCTATAACTCTTTTCACTTATCTTTGCTAGGGTTTTGAGTCAACTTCTTGCTAATTGTCGAGGAGTAGATTTGTGAGAGCTCGGAAGGGAGATTGAATACTGCCATAGTTGCATTAGACCACTATTGAAGGGTTGGAGATGTAAGCTCTAAAAGTCCATTCTTGTTTTTTTTTCCCCATCTGTAGTAAACTTGTATGTTATCTATGTTGAATGTTCTCTTCCCCTACTCTTTCCCATTCCTTCTCCCTCATTCTATTGCAGGCAGTAGGTTATTATTAAGAAGCATGATGGGTATGTGGTTTATGCTTGATGTGAAAAATGGAATATTGATGTCGAGGAGGAAGGGGTAGAGTATGGCCCATGCCATAGAGAGGAGGAAGAAATAGAAGGGGATGAAGTTGATAGTGTTGATGAAAATAACCCAAAGAGAGTTCAACACCCTTGTGGAAGTTTGTGACAATGGTTGAGGGAGGGAAAGGGGGCGAAGCCACTAAATTTCATGCTTCCACTATAACATAAATTACACAGGTTCATATACGTATGTGAGAAAGCATCTATGTGGGATTATACCAAGTGATGAAAAGAAGACGATGACAGGAATCAAAAGCTTTGATATAGTGCGAGCAAAAGATGGAAAAAAGATACTCGAGGGAAGAGGAGGCAACATCGAAGAAAAACAAAGGTTGAATTGTCACCCATCCCCATCCCCATATGTTAGTGGATTGTCACCCATGCCTTTAGGGTAGAGAACAATAGCAATTTCTTGACCAAGGTTTAGGGATGATGTGGATGCAATAGTGTTTAGGCTTCTCTATGTATGTGGCATACTATTCAATATTCTTTGCTCACCCTATTGGCATGCTATGGTTTATGCCATGAACAATGTCCCTAAAGGATATAACATCCTCGAGTATGACAGCCAAAACTATGGGAATTGACAAGGAAAGAGCCAAAATCGCCAATGCTCTAGGACAATTTCAAATGATTGGACTGAATATGGGGTATCTATTCCACACAGATCCAATGTGAACGTGCGAGAAGCAGTTCGAGATATTTTCGAAAAGTAATTCTATTTTCGAAAAGTAAATTCTATTTTGTAATTCAAGTTGGTTAAAAAGTGAAAGTATTATTTTTAGCAGTTGAGTCTAAAAAGTGTATTTCATGCATGCATGACTTAGACTAGGAGGAATCTCAAAAATAGATTAGGGTTTTGGTCTCAACTAAGAGATCTATCATCACCAACACATATTTTCTTGGTGTTACATTAATTTAGAGCAGAAAATATGTCTTTATCCTTAGCGATATGATAAGATGCTTCAGAATCAATAAGCCACTCATCAGAAGAAGAAGTAGAAGTTGTATTGAAGGAGAAACCAGAAGCAGAAAGTGCATGTCCATGAGAAGAAGAAGATGTAAAATCAATACTAATGTTGTGCTTCTTCATCGCTGCTTCTAAAGCTTCGATCTTCTTGAAACATTTGGACTCATTATGACCATCTTTATCACAAAAGTTGCAATGTCTGTCAGTGTTCTTATTTTTAGATTTTTCTCCTTTTTCACCATTAGGAGCTGAAGCTGTCTGAGTGGGTTTGAGACGCTTATGTTGCTTGTTATTGTGGCGAGGATGTTGCTTCTTGGGATTCTTGGGTGTATCTTTTTGCTGGGCGACTAAGGCTTTATTGGACGTACCTGCAGTGTTGATCACTCCAAGTTGTACAAGATTATCTTGCTCTCTAATCAAAGCATCACAAAAGGACTCAAGAGTGGGTTTTTGATAAGCTTTCCCTAGATCCTCTCTCATGGCATAAAAGGTAGATACAAACACAAAATATGCACTACTTAGCTTAGAAAGAATAATATAGATGCAAGGCTCTTCCTCCA
>ML829235.1:68631-93347 GCA_009831015.1 Picea engelmannii | reverse complement strand
AGTTGGTGCTAGAGAAACCAAGGAGTTGGTGCTTCCTTCTAGTTGGTGCTAGAGAAACTAGGGAGTTGGTGCTTCCTTCTAGTGGGTGCTAGAGAAAACAGAGAGTTGGTGCTCTCAGCAAGTTGCAGCTTGCAAAACTGAGGTTGTAGCCTCATTATGTGTTGGTGCTCATATGTATGATACTGTAAAGAATGTAACTATTACTTATCATATAAAGAAAAAGAGGTTTTTACCCTGCATGGGTTTCCTCGGGAAATATCTGTCTCTGTGTTTCTCATATATGTGAATGATGCTGAAAGTGTCATTGTTTATTTCCCTACATTATTGTGATTATCATTCAATGTCTCTACAAAGAGTTTAAAAGAACCATAATTGTTTAAGCACGGTAACAACTGATTCACCCCCCCTCTCAGTTGTCCAACAAGGATTCCTCTTACTTGCTCAAAATGTTTATTTACATAGAATCCATAACAGTTCCATGGACTAATAGATTCTCTGATGAGTCCTTTGTGAAGTAGGCCTTGTATTTCATCAGAGCAAAGATTTTGGTATTCAACATTCATAGGGATAGATATACTTTTGCATGATGTTCCTTCGTATGAGTCTTTATAAGAAATTTCTACTTCATGCCTTTTATGGTGCCAAACGACAATAGGATTTTCTACCCAGCATTCAATGCTGCCTAGTAGGCTGGATATTGCCTGTCAAAGATATTATCCCAATTTTCCTTTAATAATTTCTATCCAATGCCAAAGGTATCATCCCCACTGAGCATGGGATAAGGGACACTTACACCGTTATTCTTTGTTTGAACAACCTAGGCTCCAATCTTATTTGAATATAAGTCAATTATCGATTCTTTTAGATCTAAGAAAATTGATCACAAATCCAATATAAAGTATATTGAAAGTTAAAGTTCTGCCTATGTGAAGGAAACTTCACTTTTGAGGATTTCGGTATTTTAAGATTATCCAAATTGTAAGTTTTTCAAAAAATTGACTTCTCTCAACCACCATTTTATCATTATTAACAATAAGAAAATGCTCATACACAAGTAACCTAATTTTGTAGTAAATGATTTATTTATTTTGCCACAAATCTGATAAAGATAAACATAAATATTTTATCATTCCATAACAAAATGCCCATACACAAGTAACCTAATTTTGTAATAAATGATTTATTTATTTTGCCACAAATCTGATAAAGATAAACATAAATTTTAAGTATGTGAAAAGTTTTACAATGATTTAAAATTTGACCCAATAAGAGTGTTCTTCCAATTTTTATTAACTCTAAGTCTATCAATTTTATTAAAAAGTGAACCTAAGTTGAAAACTTAACTTTGTATTCAATTGATTATCAATTTATCTCCTTATCACATTTTAAATTAGTGTTACAACATATTTTAATTTAATACAATGGTTAGAAATTCTATGACCATTGTATTGTTGAATGTTGTTCCACCAATATGATCCATTTTTCATGAGAGATTTGATACTTGTAATTTTAAATTATTGTTATAACATATTTTAATTTAATACAATGGTTAGAAATTTTATGACCATGATTGAATGTTGTTCCACCAATATGATCCATTTTTCATGAGAGCTTTGATACTTGTAATTTTCCTGAGAACTTTGATGCTCGCAAATAATGCTTTGTATTGATGAGAGATCTAGATTTTGACACCTAATCCACCTATGAGTGTCACAACATGTTTTTGACACTTCCTCTTAAACTCCTCCCAAATACTATGGAGGAAAGTGCAAATCCAACTCTAACTTTTGGGTAGAAAAACTTATCAACATGATGGAAAAACTTACCAACATGATGATTCCAGTAGGCTCCATGAACAAATATATATGTTTGAGCCAAGAAAGATTCACGTGGATTAATAGTCTTCTCATGTATTGGAGTTGCTATGATGCAATCCATCTCATCTCTGTTAATTTTTCAAGCCTCCTACTAAGGTTCATTGTCAAGACAAGATCCATGTCGAATTACCTTTCTTCCTTTATCCAAGTACACATGACAACATGGATCTGGACATACTTGAAATGGATGGGTCAACAAGAGCTTCAAATGTGCTTCTAATGAGTCCTTAAAAATTGACAAGATAAAGGTATAAATCCCTAATTAAAAGGTAAAAACGATACTAAATAAATAGAAAGCAGGAGAAGCTTTTGCACATATTTAAGCTAGATCCTAAGAAAATATGGAGGTAAATTTTGACTCATAAAACTAAAGAAAACAATATGACTCCCTTGAGGGACTGGGATTCCTACCTTAAAAATCTTTGTGAATCCCCTAATGTCATGGACAACGTTCAAACCCTTTCTATAGAGAAATAAGTTTTTTCTATAGAAAGCATGGAGTTTGGTGTTAAGAAACTCACAAAAGGGAAAGCTAAGGACATCAAAGGCTACCAATCAAGAATCTTAAAAATTGGAGGGCCTATCATCATCCCTCGCATCCACAAGCTCTTCAATTTAGCACAAGTAGGGCTTCCCTAAACCCTAGACTCAAAGCCTAGTTGTATCTATTTTTAAAAGTGGGGATACAAAAAATCCCTCTAATTATAGGAACAATATGATTAGCCCACTTTTAGCCAAGTTATATGGAATTATTTTGGAAAATAAGATCATCGTATGACTAGAAAGCCATGGAAAAAGAGTTAAAGGCCACACTGGATTTATGATCTATCATTCAACTATGGACCACCTTGTTATACTTAGGATCATTGCGGAGGAGTGCCACAATAATAAAACCAATATGTTGTGTTCTTTCCTTGAATTTAGAAAATATTTTGACATAGTGCCTAGAACTAACCTTTGGAATAGAGTAGAAGAGCTAAAAGTTCTGTTCGAGTTGAGATTTGTTGCGATAAGGTTATATAAGAACGTTGTTGCCAAGTTTAGAAACATTGAGGGTTAGTTAGAAGAAATTAATTGTAATATAGAAGTTTAGCAAGAATGTCCCCTATCCTCTACCCTTTTTGGCATATACATTGGCAAATTAAAGAGTTGTTTGGAAGAAGCAGGTTGTGTCGACCTGACTCTAGCTAGTGTAGTCATAATTCTTCTTCTTTACGCTAATGATATTGTTCTTATGATGAGGAGTCCCTATGATCTCAACAACCAACTAAAAATTATTAAAGATTTCCACTCTAGTATGGGTGTGACTGTTAACACTAACAAACCAAAGGTTATGATAATTACATCCAAAAAGATCACTTGCACTAATTTAATGTATGACAACAATAGCTTGGTGGAAGTGACTTCATACAAATATATCGTATTTGATTTTCATCATAAGATTAATTGGAACTATAGCATTGAGAAAAGGATAAATGGAGGGTGGAAATATTATTAAGGACTTGAAAACAATTGTAAATCAATGGACCTTTGGGTATGGGATAAGAAGAAAATATTCTTTGAGACTCTTGTCACTCTTGTTATATTATATGGTTGTGAAATTTGGGGCTGCAACATCTCTAGAGAACGCAGAGAAAATCCAAAAGTGTTTTATAACTTATAATCTCAAAATCAAAAGCAATACACCATATCCTATCCTCCTCATAGAAGAAAGTATTTCCCCCATTGAGAGCATGGCTACAACTAGGTATTTTGTAAAATCCCACTCTACTGAGCATACTATTATTGACTTATTCTTCGAGGACACCTGCTTGCAAGTGATCCAGGTATGGAACATTGTGATTTCATTCAGATTATGGGTTATATATGATGATGTTGAGGTGTTATAGTTGCTTGATTATATTGATGTATATATATGTTTTGACATGTTCTTTTGACAAGTCTTCCTGAGTGTGCATGACACATGACAAGTTATGGATGTCGATGGCATCAAAGGGCTTCCTTGGACTCCGGATTGAGTCAGGGAGTGGATTGTATTATTTCATTATTTCATTATTATGCACATATGATGTATGATGGAATTTAGTATGGTTTATGAATACGTATTTTTGACACTATTTTGTCAGTGGATGCAGGTTGACAATGCTTTCTAATCCGACTCAAATAAGGAGTAAATGGGCCTTTCACAGAAAATTAGATATTGAGGGAGAGGGGTGGAAACATGCTTGTCACATCCTACTATCACTCCCGCCGTGGCCATAACTGTAGGTTAACGATTACCTAGTTTGGGTGGTCCACAATGTCGTGAGGGAAGACTGAGACAGTCACTCACGAAGATTTCTAAGGGGTGCGCAATAAGGCGGGGTCCTTTTCCTTAGTCTCTCACAAGGTCAACCAAATGGATTTTTGACTCCAAGGGGTTGGACAAACTTCCAAAAACAAGTCAACATGAGTGGCACCCTTGGAGCACGAAGGCGCATCTTGAAGGGCACATCGCACAATTGAAACCTGAGTCAATAAACATAGGTGGCCTAGAAAACACTGGAATGATTAGACCTTGTTGGATTAAAATAATTAATTAAACAATAGATTATTAATTATTAAATCCAACTAGAAGTCAAAGTCAAAGTCTAAATTTTAAATAAAGGGACTAATTGAATTGTGACATGAGTAAAGATTTGAAGGAAATGAAATGTTATGAAATAGTAAGAAAATACCTATAGAATTGATAAAATACAGAAGGGTGCATGAAATTAATAAAAATAAATCCTTATTTAGAAATAATTACAACTTGAGAGAATGGGTTGTGCATAGAATATAATTTGAGTCAACCAACCCTAGCCTAACTAAGAATACTCCTAATCCAACTCTAACTAAAACCTAGTTAGGAGACACCCATTAATTAAGGGGATTGGGGAACCAAGAGACAACTAAGAGGGAAATTAGGAACACATGGGGAAATGTGAGGAAAAGGGGATTTTAAATAAAAATAAGAGAAATTACTTGTGCAACATGGGGATATTGTGACACCTGTAGTGGGTGAATAATCCTTTAACTAAATTATTAAAAATTAATGAATTATGCATGAGGGATAGATGTGCGCGAGGAATAATTCTATAAAGAAATTGATGTAGAAGGGAAGTGGATGGAACCTTTGGGGATCACTGTTATGCTGCTAAATTTTTGATTGACTGTGTTTTTACTTGTGAGAGTTGGGAATCCAGGCTTGTGAAAAGAGTGGAAGTTATTCCTTGCGAGGAAAGCTTGGAAGCTAATGTGTTCTGGTTTTTGTTCTTGGCCCCCTTGCGGCTCAGGGGGATAAGGGGGAAGAAGATTACCCCTAGCGTTGGTTGGGAGGTACCAGTGAAGTCTTTGTGATTAGCAAGCGAAAGAAAGGAAGGAGTGAAAGACTTGAAGGCATCTCCAGTACGCAACATTCTTCGGTCCTGGTATTTTTATATTTTGAGATAATTGTAGCATTAATGTAGAAGTATGTTGGACTGATAGGGTCTCTGTAGCATCCATGGAAAGCCTAAATGCCCATGGTTACATTTGTTTTCAACGAAATTTATTTTAGAGCTATATTTTTAATTTATAGTTGTTTCAAACGAATAATATTTATAGTGGTTATGTTTTAAACTTTCATTGTAATTCAAGATGTTTTCCGAACACTAATTGTGAGCAGCATGATCCTCATTATAAAATGTGAATTTTATGGTATTTAGTCTATGTTGAAGTCTGTATTTTCATCCATAAGTTAAGTATGTGTGAGTAGAGTTTTCAGTTGATGTTATTTTGGAAATTCATCAGTGATTTATTCATTGGTAAACCATGGAGTTAGTTCTGAAATTATCTCATGAGTTTCTTGTTGAAATTCATTTAAAATCGAATTCAATTCTAATGATAGGTTCTCTATCGAGAGGCGTACTAGATTTGAACTTGTACCATAAATCCCTATTTAAATTTCGTGATATTTCATTTCTGTCAAATGGTGGATCCTCGATGGTTTGTTTAATCCAAAATTATTGTGTTTCTCTGGTTTAAATCCTTGGTTAACCCAAGTTATCAGTAAGGAGGAACCCACGTGCTAGAGTAACTAAATATCAAACTTCAGGATCTTGGGATGTCTGTGCGAAGGTCTCTGGACTTATAAATTTTTTCTTACTTCATTCCTAGGCGTTATCCATTTTACTTAAACAAGTTAGGCATGTGACCAGGGGCTAGAACCTAGTGCTGACCAAAGGGTGCTATTCGGATCTCTGGGACTCCGGTGGTCCGGAGGTTCTTAAACTTCTACCTTCCCTTTCTCCCGAAGTGTTAACCGACCGAATCTGGTCATGAGATGAGTTGACCAACAATTGTAGGTTAACCCTACCCCACCTTCTCCTATCAATGTTAGTAAACTAATCTAATGAATGACCTTTCTCCTTGATTAATGGTTGACATCTACTCCGAAGTTTGGAACTCTGTGAGTTCCTTGATTTTTCAACAACAAACCTTTTTCCTTCAAAGTGTCGAACTGCTGAACCTTCGAAGGACTAAGGCACTCATATCTAATGGTCCTTGATAAGTCACTATATCTATGGATGACGTTTACTCCCGAAGTTTGAAACTTTGGGGTCTTCGTAATCCTTAACAATTACCTCTTAACCTTGCCAAAGAGTCGAATTCCAAATAACTAAGGGATCAATGGTTCCCACACCTTTCACAGATATACGACCATAAGAAACTTCGGGGCTTCGGGCTTTAGAGGCTTTGGATTTTGCAAATCATGTTTCCTACGAATTTGCAAAGGTCGAACCCATAGATATGATGATACTTGTCAAAGTTTCGATGACGGTCAGGAATAAATCCGGGCTCTGGCAGTTTGGGACCTTTCTCACCAAACAACCTTCATCCACACGACGCGTGTAACTAGCCTTAATGGTGAGGATTTACTTAGAAATTTGGGACTCCGGGAGTTCCTTCACCTTAAACATACTGACTCTAGTTGTGCTAGAGTAGTGAATGATCGAACCGTTGAAGAACATAGGCTCGTAGATCCAACGGTTCATGATCATTTGTCAGATCTACGACTTTCCTTCACTCTGGGACTTCTTAGCTTCAGGGTTTTTCAACCCTTATCTGTTACGAACTCAAACTCATTGAATTTTCGAATTCTTACGGATCTAACGAAAAGTATTCACCCATCGATCTACGGTGTAGATCCAGCTCGCGATTTGGGCTTTGGGGCACAATCAACTAGCCCAAAGGGCCTATGTACTCCCTTCGTATGATTGAGAGATTTGACCTCGGCTCAAATCCTTGAGTGTTAATCGACAGTCTAATTCGACTGTCATGATTAAATAGATCGTGAAGATAGATGGCTAGGAAGGGTTGCAGAGTCTCGACTAGCACGATGTTTAAACCCCTTCCTAAATTCCATAATAGAACCTGCTCGTTGATGGTGGGATCGATGCCAACTGTTGATCTATTTGTAGGTGATGATCGATGACATGTGTGGATTGCAGAACCGAAACTTGTGCGATTGTTAACTCAACCCTTGATTCTGAAATGGCTCCCCGTCATTGATCTACCCTTATTGAGATCCGACGGTCGCGACTTAATCGGATCTTGATCTGAGGGTCCTCCTTTGCAACTCTCGGATTTGATGACTACTGAGATCTGGTCTCTGATGGTTGAGTGAGTGATTTGTGACTCCCTTGTGTAACTTCACACTGTCTCTCTTGAGCTTCTTTCTTTCGAAAGTTAAGACCTAGGCTCGACTTGAGAGGGTCCCAGTGTATACCATGTGTTTTTCTTCTGAAATTTTGGCTCTAAAGGAGCCTGTCTACATACTTATGGAGTTGTCTCTAGTTGTGTTGCACTATGACACCCATAAGAGGAACTTCAGGTTCCTTACAGAAACTTATTAAATAAATCTTAGAACTGAATTTCTTTCGATTACAAGTTTTTCTTCTTCACAGTATCTGTTGGTTCACCAAGGTACAGAGTAGGCTTATGGTTTTACCTTGCATTGAGAGATTTTCTCTGCTATTATTTTCCTTTTTTAACTTGTGATATAGATCGTATATCTAACTAGGTTGTACGTTGAATGGTGGTCACACTTATTTGAGGTAAACATGAATAATATTGAAACTGTCATAAAATGATAGACTTACTATTTAAGGGACTCTGTTTTACTATTAAGTTATGCCTTGATTTTATTGAATTACTTCCTAATCCTTAAATGAGTCAGATTATGAATTATTGAAATAGTAGGAATTGGTGCTGTGAAGAAGTGACATTGTTACTAGATTTTTCCGTGTTGAAGAAAATATAGCTAAGTGTGCTGGTAAATATAATTGATGTTGGGCTTGGATTGAAAATATGGGAATTAGATACTTCCTTGTTCCTCAGAATGGTCGCCAGTATTGACACCTTAAGTGGTCAACATCAATTAGATGAATCCTGGACTTGAGCATTGATTATGTGTCTTGGAGGTCCTAACCTTGCAGGTAGGTTGGATGGGTAGATATTCTTGATTTCCTTGTATGATGTTTTCTTCTGTTATAATAAATGATGTTATGTGATGAAACCAGTTTTGGTTGATCTTGAATAATAGTGATGTTTCACTCTTGTTGTATGTGATAATTATGGGATCTGGAAGATCATTGATACACTGACATTGCATCTAAATCTAGTTGTGCATTGAGATGAAAGAAATAGAATGAGTATTGTTGATGTACGTCACTATCCTGTTCCACTTGTTCGGTGAAAAAAAAAATTCTCTTATTGTTATCAATTGGTTATGACGTAACAGAGGGGCTATTACATATTTAATGTAAAAGAACAAGATAAACATAATGGAAGACAAGAGGCTTCTTAAGATTGCTTCAAACTCTAGTTAAAATCACATGTTGCTCATGCAAGGTTGGCATAAATATGCCAAGTCTTGGCTAAATCATTGGGAAATGAAGGAAGAGGTCACTATACAAAATAATGATAATATTAAAATATTATTACATCTAAATTTAAGGAGAAATTGTGGTGTGATAGAGAATTAGAGGATAAAAGAAATTAAGATACTATAAGGAGGTGATCAACGCTAATCTAGAAGGCAAAAAGTATCTCTCTATTTTGACTAGCATAAAGTAGAAAATCAACATTGCTAAAATAAGAACAAATTCTCACAAGTTCCATAGTGAAAGGGGGCATTGGACAATTCCTAAAACGTCATGGATCGAAATAATTTGTCATCTTTGTAATACTAAGATGGTTGAAGTTGAAAGACACTTTCTCTTATAATGTCATGTGTACACCCACATTAGATCACAATTTCAAAATATTTGTTACAACACCGATCTTCCCAACCTTTTAATTCAACAAAATTATGGTGATCATACGAGCTCTTCTCTTAAAGCTTTCGAGCAGGGAATACAATTATAAAGAAAACCAAGTAATTCCTCATCTTTCTTAAGGTATGATAGACCAAATTTAGTCTCAATGTACGTTAACCATCATCATCATCATTAGTACCATTTTTCCATGTGAATGGATACGCATACGTGAGTTGCAAAATAATTATCATCCCAATTTTAAACATGGCAATTATCATGCCAATCAACACATTTTATTCAAATCAACATGGGAACTATGCCCATAATGAGATCAAATTTCATTTGATGAAACCGATTGTGAATAATTAAGACTAAAATATGCAATATCCATTTCCTTGGGCTCAATGTTGCCTTAAAACGAAACAATATACAATATACTCTCTTAAGGGATTAAAATTCTTCAATTGTCTTTGAAATGCAAACAGTTTTTTTTTCGTCTAATACTCAATGTATCATGCAAAAAATTACAAATATAACTTATTTAGTGTTGGATTTCTCAAGGTTTCACTTGGGACATTAAGTTGGCTACACACAATATCACTAAAACAACAACAACGTGTTCAACCAAACAATTTTAAGATGAAATTTTATGTAACAATGATAACTTTGCAAAACATAAATTCTCATGACTTCAATGTCACAAACATGACAACCTTGTGGCTTCAACATGATAACATTTTAAATTAATAATATGACATGATATCTTGTGACTTCAACCATGTCGAATAAGGTGTTTGATAAATAACACTAAAAATGCCACATTATTGGTCATTTGTGCTAGAGTGTAATGAAACACCATCATCAAAGTTATGATCAATATGGTTATTTTTAGGTTATTTTTAAGGTTTTGACTCAGTTGAGAGATGGGGGAATTCCTTTAACATAGAGACATAGTGAATCAAACTATGACTATGGTGACACTATGATCGGAGCTGTTTTTATTTTTCTAGACTAACGTTATAATTTTGATCCTAAATATGGGCATCAAACCAAACAATGGAAATAACGTTATGTGACAACCAAATCTAGCTCACAAACTAAATGTCCAAAATACAATGTAGAAATCCATGTGGATAACAATATATATAATAAATGTATATGAGAATATTTATGAATAGTATGAGATGACCACAATGAGAATAAGGATCATATATATATCCACGTAGGGGTGCCCTTTCATGAAGAGATGTGACTCTTCATTATGAGGTGTCTCTTCATTAGTAATTATTAATTATTAATTATTCATTTATATTTGTATTTTATATTACATTTGTATTTACGTTTGTTACATTGACTTCCCCTTAGGAAATGTTTTGTCCTCAAAGCATATTTATGGAAGGCCTTAAGATTTTGCTTTAGCTTGTAATGTCTTTGCTCGATTCTTGGTTTATGAAACTGTTATGGTTGATGATATGAGACGATACAAAATTTTGAGTGTTGAGGATAATTGTTGAACCATAAAAGGATCTGGCCATCCTAAATTGGTCCTTTATGGAATGTTGTGTTTATATGATTCCCAAAATAATTTTCTCTCTAATGTACTAGAATCAACATTCTTCAAACTATAGGTCAATTGTTTTCCTTCTGAGCGACGTTAATACTTTGACTAGTTAGAGTGTTTTCTCTTGTGATTGGGATGTCGATAAGGTGTCTTGGTAGCATGGATTTCCCTTATCATATTGTAGCGTTTTCTTGATTTACTTTCATAATTTTATTTTCTGCATGCACTAATGTTGCATTGTTAATTGATGAACTTCTATTAGTGAGTATATTTGGAGTTTCCATAGTTTGTACTCCAACATCTGTATATGTATTTATTCTTCAACTGAATTTGCATCTTCTTTAGCTATGATGTGGATTGGATCTGTATTTGTTCCTTTTTCCACAACCTGGATTTTTACTTCTGAAGACTTCAATGCTTCTTTTATGATAATTTGCTCTAATTTGCTTTCCAAAGATTTCTTATCATCTTTAAGCTTCTTGATTTACATAAGTGGGATTCTATTATGATTCTTCAAGCATGAAAGCTTTTCATTTTCTGATTGTTCAACTTTTTTCGTGTCTCAATTCTCTGGCTTCTCTTTTAGTGTTTTGATTTGTTCTAACAATATTTGATTAAGGATCACTAAGCGTGAAATTTCTTCTTCTTTTTATGATAATTTCTTTCCGAGATCTTGATTCTCTTGTTCCAACTTATTAACACATTGTTTTGTATCCTTTGAATTCTTAAGCTGGGTAAGTAGTTTTTTACTATGATCTTTTAAGCGAGAAATTTCTTCGTTTTTATATGTAATAACTCTGTCAAATTATTTTTGTATCTTTGATAATGACCATCGATTTTCTTAAAGGATCACGTTTGAGATGTCTTCCAGGTCTTTTGAGGAAGGTACTATTGAATCTGACTTCATAGTAATTTCTTGAAATGTCATCATCTTCTTCTTATATGGAAACATCACAAACTTTTTCTCCATGTTTAAGATGAAGGTACCTAGTTTTTTAAACCAGGGTAACCCGAGAATTATGTCAATCTCTTCTTTATACATAGTTGCAACATTGAATTGAGATATATATTCATATTCATCTATTGCCATATTGTTTGTTGTGAAACATATCTTCCTTTTCAATTATATTCAGCTCTGGAATTAATAATTTATTTGCCAAATTGATATTAATGTAATTATCATCCTGGGTCATGTTGATGGTGATGTCAATATCTCTTCCTTTAATAATTCCCTTTAATGTAAATGAATCGTAACATGAAACTGAACAACCTTCATAAGAAAATCTTCCTTTCGCCATTTTCGAATTGTTCGTTTTACAACTTTAAATTGGAATAATAATTTATTTTTATAATCTCTTTCACTAAAACCTTGGAGTTTAAATTTTTCATATTTATCAGTGGAATACTCCGAATAACCCTTTTTCACTTCTAACGTTATGACTTGTTGGAATAAAATCACTTGAATAATGCTTTTATAACTTTTGAATGGAAAGTTGGAGATTACCCTTTTAACCCCTTTTTAATTGAACCTTTTTTTTAAAAATAGTCCTTTTAATTTTGTGAACTTACACACACACACACACACACACACACACACACACACACTTTTCCACAATATTGTGTATGTTGACTTTATTTTTTTAACCTTGAAACTTAATTTTAGCCTATCCAATAGTCACAATGTTCTTCTAGATGATAAAAACGTTTTGGAATGAGTTTAATAATATTTACTTAGTGTAGTTAATCCTTTAATATAGAAGAATCATGAATTTTCTCTCACACCCGATACCCTTCAATTAATTTTGTTGGATGGACAAGGGATAGCAACATGGATGGTAAGACGATTGCACGAACTAAACGATATAGTGATGGTGACTGATTTGTATGGCATATGATATTCAATTGTGCAGGATATAATTGGTGGTGTTAAGGCTATACAAAGATAGTAATTCATGGTTGTACGACCATAGAACAACCTCCTACTATACAACAATAGAAAATTGGTGGTTAATTTCTCTTTTAAAATTTCTCTATGGTTGCAAATTATGTGGTTGTATGACACAATTCTTCTTAACTTGATAGCATAGGTCGATTGGAAGATATTACAAAATACTATATGAATATTACAGAGGATTGTACACAATTCTTCTTATTTATATTTTTATTTCCGATTTTCTACAAATTCGAAATTCGAATAGATTGACACTTTTTTCTTTCAATTGATATTTTTCAAAATTCTAGTATTCTTTTAAATGTGTAGGAAATTGATGTTTTTTCTAGATTTAAAAATTTGCAGCGGAATCACTTTTTTTTTTCTTCCACAGAAAATTATGTTTTTTTTTTTAATGGTGAAATGCCCTAGCATGGTCAAAGACCCAGAGTTCCAAGAACTCTAAAAAAATTGAGTGGCCAAAGGCCTATAGATATGTTGCCAAGGGAAACAGAATTTGACCAAAGTTCTAGTGGCCATGATCCGGATTATTTTCGGCATGAAATGAGAGTGGAGATATAACATAGAAATATACAGAGATATTGAAAGAGAAACAATAATATAACAGAGATATATCGGAAATATAACCCGAGGAAAATATATACAATAATACACAATTTCTATTAATGTGCGAAATGTACAGAACTGTAAAAATACAGAGTGAAAGACTCGCTAGAATGGTGGAAGCTTATCTCTGAGAAGAGATGTGATGACTACTCGCATTCACCAGAAGAGGATTGTTACAATGAGGCTCCAAAGGCCTTTTAAACATAAGTAAAATCCAAAACCCTAACCCCGAAAGATGAAAAGACAAAAGGTTTGCGGGCCCCGATGGGGGTAGTTGATACGTCAACTTCATGAGCATGTAACTTTTGCATACGATATTTGTTTGGGGCGCTTGATACACCGTTGGAAAGGTGTATATGAGAAGAATGAATTTCAACTAGCCCAGGTGAGTGCCTTTGGTAGTCATCTGGGCCCCAAATCCCCAAAAAATGTCATTTCGGGCCTCAAAACGGCCCCGAAAGTTTGGAACCCGAAAAACTACCAAGATGGAAAATTGTTTTTCGAGCCCGTGGAATAGGTTGGTGGCCATCGATATATACCTGGATCAATCCTACCTCCTTAGGAAGAAATGGTCTCCATTGCGGTGAGTTCTCAGGTGAGAGGGGGAAGCGTTTGTTGAATCTGAATCTTGGTGAGTTGCTTGCCTTGCTGGAGAAGTTGTGCTGCTTACCTTGTTGAAGGCTGTCACGAATCTATGGATGAAAGGGTTGGACCTTTTTAATCAGTCTGGCTACATGCGATCACTGTGTGCAGAAGGAATCTTTGTGCTCTGTTGCAACCTTGTCGACTTGCTTATGTTGGATAGAAGGTGCTTGGGCTGAGGCTGTAGTGGTTACAATATCCTTTTGTTCACCGTTTGAATAGATTGTGAAGAAGTTGAATTTTGCAGTATGAGATACTACCTTGCGGAATTGTTTAGGTGGGACAATAGTTGGAACTACCTCTGGTATCCTGTAGAGATGAACCCCCAGAGTAACAATCACACTACGGGGTTGAGACTCATAGATAGTATGTCGCTTCCACATATATGGCCGGCCCAAGAGAATATCATAGACATCCGGCAGGGCAACATCACATAATAACTCATCCTTGAAATGATGGATGCCGTATGACAATTGACACTACTGGCTGACACGCAGATCTCATCCTTGGCGAAGCCACCCAATGTTGTATGGCTACGAGTGTGGTGTTGTCAACAATCCCAACTATTTGACGACCTATGCTGAGATGAGGTTCTTCTGGATTTCACTATCAACAATAAAATGCATTTGGTTCCCCTTCACCCACATATGTGAATGAAAAAGGCGCTCCCCCTCTTCAAGATCTATTGGTTCTTCTGGTTGAATTGTCGCGGTCACGACAATAGTAGTGGGATCTACGTCAATGATCTACCTTTTACCAGTATTTTCAGAATCAGATTCTGAATCAGGGTTTGGATCCTTGTATTTGATCTCAACCACCAATGACTATTTTGAGCGACATTCATCGGTGTTGTGCCAGGGGATTTTGTGGAAATTGCACCATTTTCTAGTGTCCTTCTTCGTCTTCCCGTGACTCGTATTTTCCTGTGGCTTGAACTGGTTTTCTGAAGGTTGGTTGTTATGGCCGTCTTTCTCATAATTTTGTTGTTGTGGATTTGTAGACCCGAAATCCTTCTTGTTCTGGTGCTTAAATTTCTTCTCGATTTTAACAACATATCGATAAGAAGTACTGAGTGATGAGATGTCCATAAAATCCATTTTCGTTTGGATGTATCTGTGTAGAGCCCCGTGATATTTCAGAACCAAATGTCGCTTGGAGTCTTTGATACCAAGCTTGGTGTGCAAGGTATGGAAGGTATTGGTGAAATCCGACACTACTTGTCCCCTCTCTTTCTGCAATGTGGTCCATCTCATGTACTGGTCCTCATAGTTGCCAACATGGTAATATTGTTCCTTTACCGCATCCACAAAAAAATACCAAGTGGGCTCGACCCCATATATTCCAGACTTCTCTGTGGAACGTTTCTCCTAGTAAGTTTCCCACCAATGTTTGACATGGGGATATCCTTAAGGAGTGCGAAGATGATCTTTTCTCTGATGGAAAAATTGTGAACAGAGAAATAACCTTCTAACATATTTAACCATTTGTCTAGGGCATCCGCATCTATCTGACCTTAAAATATAGGAATATCAAAATTGACTTGTACCTTGAAAGGTGAGGTGCCTCCAAAGTGGCCGCTTGATGAAGATGCACCCGATGCTATCAGCAGACGTTGAAGGATGTGGGAAAATTCTCCATCATTTCATTCCTCTGTTGCGTGAGAGCTTGCTTAAGCAACAGATTGATATAATCGTCTGCTCTGTTGTTTTTCTTTTCTTCCTCCATTGAGGGTTTCTTAGGTGTGCGAGAGTGATTTTCCTCAAGAGAGACAAGCTCAAAACCCAACTTGCTATACTCAGACCTCATCGGGGACATGCGCTGAAAAACGATTAAGAACATCCTGCTCTGATACCATTGATCCAGATTATTTTCGGCATGAAATGAGAGCGGAGATATAACAGAGAAATATATAGAGATATTGAAAGAGAAACAATAATATAACATAGATATATCGGAAATATAACCATAGGCAAATATATATAGTAATACACAATTTCTATTAATGTGCAAAATGTACAGAACTGTAAAAATACAGAGTGAAAGACTCGCTAGAATGGTGGTAGTTTATCTCTGAGAAGAGATGTGATGGCTACTCACATTCGCTAGAAGAGGATTGTTACAATGAGCTCCAAAGTACTTTTAAACATAAGTAAAATCCAAAGTCCTAACCCTGGAAGATGAAAATCCAAAATCTTTGCGGACGACGATGGTGGTAGTTGATACGTCAACTTCCCGAGGGCATAACGTTTGCATACAAACTCCATTTGGGGCACTCAATCCACCATTGGAAAGGTGTAAATGAGAAGAACAAATTTCAATTGGCCTAGGTGAGTGCCTTTAAAAAGTCACTTGGGCAAAGAAACCCCAAAAAACGTCATTTAGGGCCTCAAAACGACCCCAAAAGTTTGGAACCCAAAAAATTGCCGAAAAACTGCAAAGATGGAAAACTGTTTTTCGAACCCGTGGAATAGGTGGGTGGCCACCGATATCCACCTGGATCAATCCTCCCTCCTTAGGAAGCAATGGTATCCAATGCGTTTAGTTCCTGGGGGAGAGGGGGAAGCGTTTTTTTGAATCTGAATCTTGGTGAGCTGCTTGCCTTGTTGGAGAAGTTGCGTTGCTTAGCTTGTTGAAGGCTATCACAAATCTATGGCTAGAAGGGTTGGACTGCTTTAACCATCCTGGCTACATGAGATGACTCTAGGCATAAGGAATCTTTGCGCTTTGCTACAACCTTGTTGACCTGCTTCTATTGGATAGAAGGTTCTTGGGCTGAGGCTGTAGTGGTTGCAGTATCCTTCTGTTCACATTTTGAACAGATTGTGAAGAAGCTGAATTTTGTAGTATGAGATACTACCTTGCAACATTGTTTAGGTGGAACAGTAGTTGGAACTACCTCTACTATCTTGTAGAGATGACCCCCCAGAGTAATAATCACACTACGAGGTTGAGACTCATAGATAGAATGGCGCTTCCACATATATGGCTGGCCTAAGAGAACATCACAGACATCCAATAGGGAAGCATCACATAATACCTCATCCTTGAAAGGTTGGATGTCGTATGACAATCAACAATGTTGGCTGACACGAAGATCGCGTCCCTGACGAAGCCACTCGATGTTGTATGGTTGCGGGTGTGGTGTTGTTGATAATCCCAATTGTTTAACAACCTCTATTGAGATGAGGCTCTTCTAGCTTCCACTATCAACAATAAAATGCAGTGGGGTCCCCTTCACCCACATCTGTTAATGAAAAAGGCCCTCCCCCTCTTCAGTATCTGTTGGTTCTTCTGGTTGAATTGTTGTGGTCACGACAATAGCAGTGGGATTTGCGTCGATGATTTGTCTTTTAACAATATTTTCAGAATCAGGGTTCGGCCCCTTGTCTTTGATATCGATCACCAATGACTATTTTGAGCGACATTCATCGGTGTTGTTCCAGGGGGTTTTGTGAAAATTGCACCATTTTCTAGTGTCCTTCTTTGTCTTCCTATGACCCTTCTTTTCCTGTGGCTTGGACTGGTTTTCTGAAGACTGGTTGTTATGGCCATCTTTCTCATACTTTTTTTGTTGCGGATTTGTAGACCCGAAATCCTGCTTGTTCTGGTGCTTAAATTTCTGCTCGATTTTAACAACATATCGATAAGCAGTATCGAGTGATGGGATGTCCAGAAAATCCATTTCAGTTTGGATGTATCTGTGTAGAGCCCCATGGTATTTCAGAACCAAATGTGGCTCGGAGTATTTGATACCAAGATTGGTGTGCAAGGTATGGAAGGTATTGTGAAATCCTACACTGGTTGGCCCCTCTCTTGCCGCAATGTGGTCCATCTCATGTACTGGTACTCATAGTTTCCAATAGGGTAATATTGTTCCTTTACCGCATCCACAAAAAAATCCCAAGTGGGCTCGACCCCATATTCTAGAATCCTATGTGGAACTTTTATCCAAGTAAGTTTCCCACTAATGTTTGACATGGGAGAGAGCCTTAAGGAGCGCGAAGATGATCTTTTCTCTGTCAAAAAAATTGTGAACAGAGAAATAACCTTCTAACAGATTTAACCATTTGTCTAGGTCATCCGCTTCTATCCGACCTTCAAATATAGGAATATCAAAATTGGCTTGTACCTTGAAAGGAGAGGTTCCTCCAAAGTGGCCACTTGATGAAGATGCGCCTAATGCTATCGACAGGTGTTGAAGTAAGTGGGAAAAATTCTCCATCATTTCATCCCTCTGTCACGTGAGAGCTTGCTCAAGCAACATATTGATAGATTCACCTGCTTTGTCGTTTTTATTTTCTTTCACCATTGAGGTTTTCTTGGGTGTGCAAGAGTGATTTTTCTCAAGAGAGACAAGCTCGAGACCCAACTTACTATACTCAGACCTCATTGGGGACATGCGCTGAAAAATGATCAAGAATAGCCTGCTCTGATACCACTGATCTGGATTATTTTTGGCAATGACAACGGATATATAACACAAAAATATAAAGAGATATTGAAAGAGTAACAATAATATAACATAGATATATTGGAAATATAACCAGAGGAAAAGATATACAGTAATACACAATTTCTATTAATGTGTGATCGTACAGAACTGTAAAAATACAGAGTGAAAGACTCGCTAGAATGGTGGTAGATTATCTCTAAGAAGAGATGTGACAACTACTCACATTCACCAGAAGAGGATTGTTACAATGAGGTTCCAAAGGCCTTTTAAACATAAGTAAAATCCAAAACCCTAACCCCAAAAGATGAAAATCCAAAAGGTTTGTGGGCCCTAAATGGGGTAGTTGATACGTCAACTTCCCGAGGGCGTAACGTTTGAATACAATCTTCATTTGGGGTGCTTGATACACCATTGGAAAGGTCTATACGAAAACAATGACTTTTGACTGACCCAACTAAGTGTCTTTGGCAATCACTTTGGCCCCAAATCCCCAAAAAACGTCATTTAGGACCTCAAAATGGCCTCAGAAGTTTGGAACCCGAAAAACTGCTGAAAAACTGCCAAGATGGAAAATTGTTTTTCGAGCCCGTGGAATAGGTGGGTGGCCATTGATATCCACCTAGATCAATTCTCCCTCCTTAGGAAGAAATGGTCTCCATTGCATTGAGTTCCTGCACGAGAGGGGATAACATTTTTTGAATTTGAATCTTGGTGAGCTGCATTCCTTGCTGGAGAAGTTGCGCTGCTTAGCTTGTTGAAGGCTATCACGAACCTGTGGCTGGAAGGATTGGATCATTTTAACCAGTCTGGCTACATGAGATGACTGTGTGCAAAATGAATCTTTGTGCTTTGCTACAACCTTGTCGACCTACTTCTGTTGGATAGAAGGTGCTTGGGCTAAGGCTGTAGTGGTTGCAATATCTTCTTTTCACCTTTTGAAAAGATTGTGAAGAAGTTGAATTTTGTAGTACGAGATACTACCTTGCAGCATTGTTTAGGTGGGACAGTAGTTGGAACTACCTCTGGTATCTTATAGAGATGACCCCCCAGAGTCAAGACTACAGGGTCGAGACTCATAGATAACATGGTAATTCCACATATATGGCTGGCCCAAGAGAACATCAAAGACATCCAGTGGGGAAAAATCACATAATACCTCATCCTTGAAAGGTTGGATGCTGTATGAAAATTGACACTGTTGGATGACATGAAGATCTTGTCTCTGGCGAAGCCACCCGATGTTGTATGGATGTAGGTGTGGTTTGTCAACAATGTCAACTGTTTGATGACCTCTGCTGATATGAGGTTCTTCTGGCTTCCGCTATCAACAATAAAATGTAGTGGGGTCCCCTTCACCCACATCTGTGAATGAAAAAGGCACTCCCCCACTTTGCGATCTGTTGGTTCTTCTAGTTGAATTGTTGCGGTCGCGGCAATAGCAGTGGGATTTGCGTTAATGATTTGTCTTTTACTAGTATTTTCAGAATCAGATTTTGAATCAGGGTTCGACTCGTCTTTTATATCGACCACCAATGACTTTTTTGAGAAACATTCATCGGTGTTATGAAAGGGGTTTTGTGGAAATTGCACCATTTTCCAGTGTCCTTCTTTGTCTTCTCCTGACCCTTCTTTTCCTGTGTATTGGATTGGTTTTTTGAAGGCTGGTTGTTATGGCCGTATTTCTCATACTTTTGTTGTTGTGGATTTGTAGACCCGAAATCCTTCTTGTTCCTTTGCTTAAATTTCTGCTCGATTTTAACAACATATCGATAAGCAGTACTGAGTGATGAGATGTCCAGAAAATCCATTTCAGTTTGGATGTATCTGTGTAGAGCCCCGTGGTATTTCAGAACCAAATGTCCCTCAGAGTCTTTGATACCAAGCTTGGTGCAAAAGATATGGAAGGTATTGGTGAACTCCGACACTGCTTGGCCCCTCTCTTTCCGTAGTGTGGTTCATCTCATATACTGGTCCTCGTAGTTGCCAATAGGGTAATATTGTTCCTTTACCACATCCACAAAAGAATCCCAAGTGGGCTCGACCCAATATATTCTAGACTCCTTTGTGGAACTTTTCTCCCAGTAAGTTTCCCACCAATGTTTGACATGGGGGAGAGCCTTAAGGAACGCGAAGATGATATTTTCTCTGTCGAGAAAATTGTGAATAGAGAAATAACCTTCTAACAGATTTAACCATTTGTCTAGGGCATTCGCATCTACCTGACCTTCAAATATAGGAATATCAAAATTGACTTGTACCTTGAAAGGAGAGGTGCCTCCAAAGTGGCCACTTGATGAAGATGCACCTGATGCTATTGGAAAACGTTGAAGGACGTGGGAAAAATTCTCCATCATTTCGTCCCTTTGTCGCATGAGAGCTTGCTTAAGCAACAGATTCATAGAATTGTATGCTCTGTTGTTTTTCTTTTCTTCCGACATTGAGGGTTTCTTGGGTGTGCAAGAGCGATTGTCCTCAAGAGAGACAAGATCGAGACCCAACTTTCTATACTCAGACCTCGTCGGGGACATGCGTTGAAAAATGATCAAGAACAACTTGCTCTGATACCACTGATCCAGATTATTTTCGGCACAAAATGAGAGCAGAGATATAACACAGAAATATATAGAGATATTGAAAGAGAAAAAACAATATAACAAAGATATTGGAAATATAACCAGAGGCAAAGATATACAATAATACACAATTTCTATTAATGTGCGAAATGTACAGAATTGTAAAAATAAAGAGTGAAAGACTCACTAGAATGGTGGCAGCTTATCTCTGAGAAGAGATGTGACAGATACTCGCATTCACCAGAAGAGGATTGTTACAATAAGGCTCCAAAGGCCTTTTAAACATAAGTAAAATCCAAAACCCTAACTTCGGAAGATGAAAATCCAAAAGGTTTGTGGGCCCCGATGGGGGTAGTTGATACATCAACTTCCCGAGGGCGTAACTTTTTCATACGATGTTCGTTTGGGGCACTTGATACACCATTGGGAAGGTACAGATGAGAAGAATGACTTTCGACTAGCCCAGGTTCGTGCCTTTGGCAATCAATTCGGCCCCAAATCCCCAAAAAACGTCGTTTAGGACCTCAAAACGGCCCTGGATGTTTGGAACCCAAAAAACTGCCAAACAAATGCCAAGATGGAAAATAGTTTTTCGAGCCCATGGAATAGGTGGGTGGCCATCGATATTCACCTGGATCAATCCTCCCTCCTTAGGAAGAAATTGTCTCCATTGCGTTGAGTTCCCGTGGGAGAGGGGGTAGCATTTGCTGAATCTGAATCTTGGTGAGTTGCTTTCCTTGCTGGAGAAGTTGCGCTGCTTAGCTTGTTGAAGGATATCACAAACCTGTGGCTGGAAGGATTGGATCATTTAAAATAGTTTGGCTACATGAGATGACTGTGTACAGAAGGAATCTTTGCACTTTGCTGCAACCTTGTCGACCTCCTTCTATTGGATAGAAGGTGCTTAGGCTGAGGTTGTAGTGGTTGCAGTATCCATCTTTTCACCTTTTGAAAATATTGTGAAGAAGTTGAATTTTGTAGTATGAGATACTACCTTGCGGCATTGTTTAGGTGGGAGAGTAGTTGGAAATACCTCTGGTATCCTGTAGAGATGACCCCCCAGAGTAACAATCACACTACAGGGTCGAGACTCATAGATAGCATGAGCTTCCAAAAATATGGTTTGCCCAAGAGAACATCACAGACATATAGAGGGGAAACATCACATAATACATCATCCTTGAAAGTTTGTATGTCGTATGCAAATCAACATTGTTGGATGACATGAAGATTGCGTCCCTGGAAAATCCACCCGATGTTGTATGGCTGCGGGTGTGGTGTTTTCGACAATCCCAACTGTTTGATGACCTCTGCTAAGATGAGGTTCTTATGGCTTCTGTTATGAACAATAAAATGCAGTTGGGTCCCCTTCACCCACATTTGTGAATGAAAAAGGTGCTCCCCCTCTTCAGGATATGTTGGTTCTTCTGGTTGAATTGTTGTGGTCGCGACAATAGCAGTGGGATCTGCATCGATGATTTGTCTTTTACCAGTATTTTAAGAATCAGATTCAAAATCAAGGTTCAACTCCTTATCTTTGACATCAGCCACTAATGATTGTTTTGAGGGACATTCATCGGTGTTGTGGTAGGGGATTTTGTGGAAATCACACCATTTTCCATTGTCCTTCTTCGTCTTCCCATGACCCTTATTTTCCTGTGGCTTGGATTGGTTTTCTGAAGGCTGGTTTTTATGGCCATCTTTCTCATACTTTTGTTGTTGCAGATTTGTAGACCCAAGATCCCACTTGTTATGGTGCTTAAATTTCTTCTCGATTTTAACAACATATCGATAAGCAGTACCGAGTGATGAGATGTCAAGAAAATCCATTTCAGTTTGGATGTATATGTGTAGATCCCCGCGGTATTTCAGAACCAAATGTCGCTTGGAGTATTTGATATCAATCTTGGTTTGCAAGGTATGGAAGGTATTGGTGGACTCCGACACTGCTTGGCCCCTCTCTTGTCGTAGTGTGGTCCACCTCATGTATTGGTCCTCATAGTTTCCAACATGGTAATATTGTTTTGTTACCGCATCCACAAAAAAATCCCAAGTGGGCTCGGCCCCATATATTCTAGACTCCTCTGTAGAACTTTGCTCCCATTTAGTTTCCCACCAATGTTTGACATGGGGGAGAGCCTTAAGGAGCGCGAAGATGATATTTTCTCTATCGGAAAAACAGTGAACATAGAAATAACCTTCTAACATATTTTACCATTTGTCTTAGGCATCTGCATCTATCTGACCTTCAAATATAGGAATATCAAAATTGACTTGTAGCTTGAAAGCCGAGGTGCCTCCAAAGTGGCCACTTGATGAAGATGCGCCTGATGCTATCGACAGGCGTTGAGGGATGTGGGAAAAAATCTCCATCATTCTGTCCCTCTGTCGCGTGAGAGCTTGCTCAAGCAACAGATTGGTAGAATCGTCTGCTCTGTCATTTTTATTTTATTCCACCATTGACATTTTATTGGGTGTGCAAGAGAGATTTTCCTCAAGATATGCAAGCTCATAACCCAACTTTCTATACTCAGACCTCATTGGGGACATGCGCTGAAAAAAGATCAAGAATAGCCTACTCTGATACCACTGATCTAGATTATTTTCGGCATGAAATGAGAGAGGAGATATAACACAGAAATATACAAAGATATTGAAAGAACAACAATAATATAACATAGATATATCATAAATATAACCAGAGGCATATATATATAGTAATACACAATTTCTATTAATGTGCAAAATGTACAGAACTGTAAAAATACAGAGTGAAAGACTCACTAGAATGGTGGAAACTTATCTCTGAGAAGAGATTTGACGTATACTCTCATTCACCAGAAGATGATTGTTACAATGAGGCTCCAAAGGCCTTTTAAACATACTTAAAATCCAAAACACTAACCCCAGAAGATGAAAATCCAAAAGGTTTGTGAGCCCCAATGTGCGTAGTTGATACGTAAAATTCCCGAGGGCGCAACATTTTCATACTATCTCCATTTTGGGCGCTCGATACACCGTTGGAAAGGTCTATATGAGAAAAATGACTTTCAATTGGCCCTGGAAGTTTGGAACCCAAAAAACTGCCAATATGGAAAACTGTTTTTCGAGCCCGTGGAATAGGTGGGTGGCCACCGATATCCACCTGGATCAATCCTCTCTCCTTAGGATGCAATGGTATCCACTGCGTTGATTTCCCAAGGGAGAGGGGGAAGCGTTTGTTGAATCTGAATCTTAGTGAGCTGCTTGCTTTGCTGGAGAAGTTTTGATGCTTAGCTAATTGAAGGTTATCACGAACATGTGGCTAGAAGGGTTGGACCATTTTAGCTAGTTTGGCTAAATGAGATGACTATGTGTAGAAGGAATCTTTGCGCTTTTATGCAACCTTGTCGACCTACTTCTGTTGGATAGAAGGTGCTTGAGTTGAGGTTGTAGTGGTTGCAGTATCCTTCTATTCACCTTTTGAACAGATTGTGAAGAAGTTGAATTTTGTAGTATGAGATACTACCTTGCGGCATTGTTTAGGTGGGACAATAGTTGGAACTACATCTGGTATCCTGTAGAGATTTCCCCCCAGAGTAACAATCACACTATGGGGTCGAGAATCATAGATAACATAGCGCTTCCACATATAGGGCTGGCCCAAGAGAACATCACATACATCCAAGGTGGCAACATCACATAATAACTCATCCTTGAGAGGCTAGATGCCATATGAAAATCGACACTACTGG
>ML829235.1:24057-55281 GCA_009831015.1 Picea engelmannii | reverse complement strand
AGCACCAAAGGAATCACATGTGTTAGCAGTGAAGAGGATTTTCAGATATCTCAAAGAAACAAAAGAGTTTGGATTATGGTATCCAAAAGGAAAGGATCTATCTCTTATTGCCTACACAGATGCAGATTGGGCAGGTTGCATCGATGACCGACGAAGCACCAGTGGAGCAACGTTCTACTTGGGTGAGTGTTTAGTATCATGGCTAAGAAAGAAACAAACATTAGTATCTATGTATCTCTATCTACAAATGAGGCAGAGTATATTGCAGCAGCAACATGTTGTACATAGGTTCTTTGGATGAAACAAACTCTGTCAGATATACAGGTTGAGTATGATGAGTCCATTCCAATCTATTGTGATAATACAAGAACCATCAATATCTCAAAGAACCTGGTGATGCACTCCAAGACAAAGCACATTCCAATCAAGTATCACTTTCTACGGGAACAGGTTGTAGAAAAGAACATCAGAGTTGAGTATGTGGGCACAAAAGAACAAGTGGGAGACATCTTTACAAAACCACTTCCACGGGAAGCCTTTGAGTATCTTCGCCAAAGACTCAGAGTTATTTCTACTCCAAAATGAATGCTTTTGAATGCTTATCTTATATGTCTTAGATGTACACGAGGAAGCACCATAAAGAGGACAGTTCAGTTGGGGGGGACAACCCTGGATGGAAAGATACCTTAGCCATTGATGACAAAGGGGGAGAGATTTATCAGATGCAAAGGATAGAGTCATGATTCTAGGGGGATCAATGGTCACAAATATGCAAAGGACAGAGGCATGGTTCCATGGGGAGGATGAGTGATATGACTTTAGTATTGCATGAAATGATTTTAGTATTGCATCAGAGTATTGCCATTAATGCCAAAGGGGGAGATTGTTGATTAAGGTTGGTTGTCATTGATGTCAACCCTTGAAGAAAGTTCGGTAGCACAAAGGTTTTGGTAATGTAACAAAGTTTGTTTCATGTATAATGGTATGAGTTTTAATATATTTGAAGGTAAGACTATTCTATATGGATAGTACATGTCATGTCATTTCTATTGGTATATGGAACGTCACATAACTCCTCACGGTTTGAGATTTATGGCCTTACGAAGTTGGAGGACCCTAACATGTTGGATTGAAGCCCCAAAAGGTCAAAGAAGTCAAAGACCTTGCAAGGAAGAAATTATTATTTGAATGATAAAGTGACAAAGTCAAGAAGGATTATTTAAATAATAAAGTGAAGTGACAAAATCAAAGAAGATTATTTAAATGATAAAGTGAGGTGACAAAGTCAAGGAGGAATATTTAAATGATAAAGTAATGGAKAACTTTATAATTATGGAAAGTGGTTAACCCTAAAAATGAATAAAATAGGTTAAGTGACCTATAAATGGGTTAAGTGACCTAAAAATAGGTTAAGTGACCTAGAAATGGGTTAAGTGGCCTAGAAGATGGAGAGTATAAATAAGAGGCAAGGCTCTCTCATTTTACATCACACTTGAGAATATTGAATATCTATAGGTGACTAAAGTAGCCAAAGGATATCTAAGCCGAATTTTAGAGGGAAGGTGAAGAAAAGAAGGCCAGAATTCAAGGGAGGATAAATTATTTTGATGATGCTTTCTAAGGTATGTTATTTACAGGTCATCTCACCATTTTCACAATAACTATTTTCCTAGAATGATTCAGACCGTGAAATTGTTATGCCATTGAGGAAACATATCCAAGTATCTATGGTAAAACATTCAAATTGTGGGTCATTGTATTTTTGGAGTTACACTTCGTGGAAAATAGGGTTTGTGGTTGGTCCTGAAACTAGTCTAAAACAAGTGTTTCGGGTAAAAACATCATAACTTATTCATAACATATCCAAATTCCATAAGAACAAATGATTTGGTTATACTATAGTATGTAGTATTTTTTGTAACATTTTCATATCCATTTAACAAATATTCTGTGCGGGGAACGCTCTAAAAGGTCGCTCTCTAGAAAAATCCATAATTCAACAAGGTATGTCATTTTTGCTATAACTCCTTTTATGAGAGGTTCCAAGTAGTGAAACCTGGAGGAATTAAATAAAACACACTGAAGAACATTATGTATCATTTTCATATCTTTATTAATTAGAGGTACATAGTTATGATTATTTCAAGTTAGGGTTGTTGACTAATCCAAAACTAGTCATGTGAGACTAAAGAAAAGTTTTATGAAAATGCTAGTCTCTTGTTTTTAAAGTTAAGGAAGGTGTCCAGGTATGTGATCATATACACCAGGTCTATTACAGAGTTACAAATCATATTTTGATGATGATATTGATGAGGGATTTTGGTTGAGGTACATGTTGGGTACATGGTTGAGACAAGTAGTTGATGAGTTGGCACATACATGAGGTGTATAGTTGATGATGTTGGTGCATATTGATGATTCAGAGTTGATGAGTAGTTGACACATGATTGGTACAAACTTGGTACATGGTTGGATGCACTTTTTTATGGTACAAGTTAATTACAGGTTGTTTGGTACAGGTTGGTGCATGGTTGATGCACTTGTTTATGGTACAGGTTGATTATAGGTTGAGGTACAGGTTGATGCATGGTTGATGCATGGTTCAAGTTTATTGGTATAGGTTTACAGTGGTATATCTCACAGTGATAGTGTGATAGTGGTTTCATCATTCTACTTATACTTCAGGGCGGTTTGACAGGGCAAGGACAGGTGGTTGTAGCCACCTTCCGGTTGTAGCCGAAGAACATAGGGAGTTGTAGCCTCCTTCTTCTTGTAGCGAGAGAATAGGGGAGTTAGATATTCCTTTAGGTTGTAGACTGATAAACAAGGGGGTTGGAGCCTCCTTCCAATTGCAGCAGGAAAACAAAGGAAGTTAGTGCCTCCAATGAATGTAATTCTTCAAGACATATAAGAAAAAACATTTCGTGGTTTTCTCCCTCTTTGGGTTTCCACGTAAAACATTGGTGTACTATGTATGTGTATGATTGTTCATTTGTTCATTGCTTATTTACTCTGCAGTTATTGGATGATAATACTACATTGCTATAACACTTGGATTATATGGTCAAAAATTATTAAATTGCTCTATTACTGATTCACCCCCCCTCTCAGTAATCCAACAATTCATTTCAGAGAAAGTTCCTTCATAAATAAGTTTAACCACTGAAAGGTAAATCATGGAGAGCAACAACTTGTATAAAAATGGAATACCATAGTTCAATGGACAAAAGTATGCATTTTGGAGCATAAAGATGAAAACATATATACAAGCACAAGGATTTGAGATTTGGCAACCAATTGTAGATGGATACACAACACCAGCAGTTCTGCCAACAAATGACAAAGCAGTGAAACTCAATCAGAATAATTCCAAATCCAAAAATGCACTTCTGAATGGTCTTAGTGAAACGGTATTCACCAAAGTTGCACATTGTAAATCCACTAAAGATATTTGTGACAAACTTCAAAATATTTGTGAAGCAGATTCAAAAGTCAAAGCAACAAAGCTTCAAACTTACAAAGGTCAGTTCGAACAACTTAAGATGAAGGAAGATGAGAATAGTGCAGCTTACTTTTTATGAGTTGATGAAACAATAAATGCAATCATAGGATTGGGAGAAGAAATAAAAGAATCTGTAATTGTTCAAAAAGTATTAATATCTCTTCCTATGAGACTTGACCCTAAGATATCAGCACTAGAACAAAGATCAGATCTAAACTCAATAAGCATGGATGAATTACATGGAACCTTCATAGCATATGAAATGAGAACTGAATAGGAAAATCCATATATAAAAGAAGCAACCTTCAAAGCATCCAAAAAGTCAAAGTAAAAGGGAAGGAAAAAAGAAGAACATAGAAACAACAGTGACGTCTCGGAAGATGATGAAGAAGTGGCCAACTTTGTCAAAAGACTGAACAAGGTAACTGACTACAGGTATAGAGGTAAGCTTCCTTTAATTTTTTTTAATTGTGATGGTATTGGTCATTTTTCTAACAAATGTCCTTATAAGAAAAATAGAAATGATGAAGGTTACTCAAAAGGAAAACAAATATATAAAGGAAAAATAATCACAAAGAAAGTTTTCAAGAAAATATTATGCACCAAAGAAGACATCTCATCATTAGATGAAGATGAAGTCAGTGACAGTGAGACGGAAAGATTTATATTCATGCCAGTAGAAGAATCTAATAAATAAGACTCCGAAGAAGAATATGAAGAAGCTGAATAAGAATATGAAGAAGTTGAAGAAGAAATTGAAGAGGCAGAAGTTGACTACCGAGAGGAATTAATGTGTGCCATAGAAGTTATCAGAAGAGAAAAGAAGAAAAACAAGAAACTATAAGCAAAACTAGACAAGAAAGAAGACACTCAAGAACTAGAACAAATGATCACAAATTTGAAGGTTCAAATAGAAGAAGATAAAAGAATTGAAGAAGCACTCAAAGAACAGATAGAAGAAAAAGACAAGATCATTGGAAATTTGGAAGAAGAGATTGTCACATTAAGAAATGATATTCAAAAGAAAAATATGTAGAACAACTCAAAAGTTTTGGATGACATTATCAACAGTCAAAAATCTCATCATGACAAGTCCGAACTCAGATATAATCATACAGAAAAAGGATCAAGTTCGAAAACAATAGAGAAAGAAACATATCCAAAAATCTATGCAAAACCAATCAAGAGGGATAGGAAGATCTACAAGGAAGATTACAGGGACACTCCTCCACCTACAAGATTCAAATTTCAGAATCAACAACCGACAGATAGGCCTCAGGAAGAAGAAGAATTTATAAGAGAACCTCCTTTCAAAAGATCTTCAACTCCCATGTTTCAAACTATCTTTTTTGGTTTATGTTATGCATGTAATAATTTTGGATATAAAGCTATGAATTGCAGAGCTAACAACAAGAACACAAACAACTTTGAAAGTCATAAACAAAGGGGTTTTCCAAGAAGGCCTAGTGAAACACAGAGAAGAAGTTACAACAGGTTTGAATCTTTGAGCACTGAAGTGGAATGTTACAAATGTAACAATTTTGGACACATGGCCAAAGATTGCAGAATGACAGTCCCTCCTAGAGAACCGAAACATAATAACAACAGTCACAGATAGGAACCTCAGAAAAGGACATGGATAAGAAAGAAATATCGGTATAGCAATGAAGAATGCACACTTTCTCTACAAGCTAAGCAGAAGAAACGTGGTTGGTATGTTGACAGTGGGTGTTCAAAACACATGACAGGTGATAAATACATGTTTCTGACATTATGAAAGGAAAGAGATGGATCAGTCTCCTTCAGAAATGATGATTCAACAAAAATCATTGGAAAAGGCACAGTCATAATTGGGAACAAGAATACAAAGGCAGAAAATGTTCTTCTAGTAGAAGATATGAAACATAATATTCTAAGTGTGATTCAAATGTGTGACCAAGGTCATAAAGTTACTTTCGATTCACAAAAGTGTGAGATAAGAAAACAAGGTTCAGGAAAATTAATTTCTACAGCTGCGAGAACTTCAAGCAACATATATGTGTTAAGTGAAATTGGAAATGAAAAGTGTTGTCTAGGAAAGGAATATGAAAGTTGGCTATGGCACAGAATAATGGGTCACATAAATTTTGTTAACCTTGTCAAAGTCAGCAAAAGAGAAGCAGTCAGAGAAATGCACCAGATCACGAAACCAACCAACACTTTATGAAAGCATTGTCAACAAGGAAAGCAAACAAAGACCAGTTTCAAATCAAAGGAATATTCAACGACAAGACCACTGGAAATTGTGCATATTAATCTAGTTGGACCAACTACAACAAAGGGCTTAAAAGGTGAGAAATACTTTATGTTATTAGTTGATGATTATACAAGAATGACTGCGGTTTGTTTTCTCAAGAATAAGTCAGAAGATTTTGAAAACTTCAAGATCTACAAGGAAATCATTGAAAATGAAATGGATTCAAAAATCAAATGCTTGAGATCTGATAATGGAGGAGAGTTCACTTCAAAGGAATTTGTGGACTACTGCAGCAGTCATGGAATAAAAAGGAAATTCTTCATTGCTAGGACACCTCAACAGAATGGAGTTGTTGAAAGAAAGAACATGAGAGTACAGGAAATGGCTCGGACAATGCTAATGGATTCCAAATTGACAGATATATTTTGGACACAGGCAGTGCATACACAAATTCACATTCAAAACAAAGTAATGCTCAAACACAACACTGAAAAAACTCCCTATGAGCTATGGAAAGGAAGACCAACAAATGTGAAGCACTTCAGAGTTTTTGGAAGCAAATGCTACATCAAAAGAGAAGATGGCAAAGTTTGAATCTTGTGTGGACAAAGGAGTACTTGTTGGTTACTCAAGTACAAGGAAAGAATACAATTGTTACAATATGAGATTGAATAAAGTTGTAGAAAGAATCAACGTAACAATTGATGAAACAAGCAGACCAGAATCAAAGGAAGAAGAAAATGAATCAATGGAACAACTTTTCGAAGAAGAAGAAGAAGATTAAGAGGAAGTACAAGAGGAAGATGAAGAGAATTCGATAGAAGCATAAGAGCAAGTTCAGCAAGTTCCTCCAAAGACACCAAGCAAACGAGTACAGAAGAATCATCCTTCAAATCAGATTATCGGAATCAAAGACGCAGGAGTTGAGAATAGAAGAAGAATCCATTCACTAGAACAAACACACCTACCACTCACATCTATGATTGAACCAACCTATTTTGAAGAGGCCAACAAGGATAAATTTTGGAACAAGGCCATGGATGAATAATTGGATCAAATAGAAAAAAATGACACTTGGGAATTGGTTCCAAGACCAAAGGATAAGAATGTGATCGGCACAAAGTGGGTATACGTGAACGAAGATGGACAGGTTACAGGGAACAAAGCTAGATTGGTATGTAAAGGATATGCACAGGTTGAAGGAATCGACTTTGAAGAGGCATTTTCCCCAGTTTCCAGAATGGAAGCAATTTGATTTCTTTTAGCTTATGCATGCTCCAAAAATATTAAAGGGTATCAGATGGACGTAAAATCATCTTTTCTGAATGGGTAACTTGAAGAAGAATTCTACATTGAACAACCAGAAGGATTCCAGTTGTCAGAGAATGCAGACTATGTGTGCAAATTAAAGAAGGCCTTGTATGGTCTAAAACAAGATCCTAGAGCATGCTACTCTAGATTGGATAAATATCTACAATAGGAAGGGTTCAAAAAATGAAGTGCAGACAACAACCTTTACATCAAGGTAAGTCAAGGTAATATTTTATTAATTGAAGTTTATGTTGATGATATTATTTTTGGTAGTGATGATGACAGGTTAATCAAAAAAATTTCAAAGGATATGTAGAATGAATTTGAAATGTCATTACTTGGAGAACTCTACTTCTTTCTGGGACTTCAGATACGTCAAAGCAAGCAAGGAATTTTTATTTCTCAAACCAAGTATATCAGAGAAATGCTAAAAATATTTGGAATGGAATATTGCAAACCAGTTGCAAGTTAAGCAAAGATCATGATTCAAAGTATATAGATCAGAGGCAATACAGGTCAATAATTGGTAGCCTACTATATGTGACAACTTCCAGACCAGATGTAATGCAGGCAGTTGGACAGGTGGCACGATTTCAAGCAGAACCAAAGGAATCACATGTGTTAGCAGTGAAGAGGATTTTCAGATATCTCAAAGGAACAAAAGAGTTTGGATTATGGTATCCAAAAGGAAAGGATCTATCTCTTATTGCCTACACAGATGCAGATTGGGTAGGTTGTATTGATGACCGACGAAGCACCAGAGGAGCAATGTTCTACTTGGGTGAGTGTTTAGTATCATGGCTAAGAAAGAAACAATCATCAATATCTATGTATCTCTATCTACAACCGAGGCAGAGTATATTGCAGCAGCAACATGTTGTACACAGGTTCTTTGGATGAAACAAACTCTGAAACATATACAGGTTGAGTATGATGAGCCCATTTCAATCTATTGTGATAATACAAGCACCATGAATATCTCAAAGAACCTGGTGATGCACTCCAAGACGAAGCACATTCCAATCAAGTATCACTTTCTACGGGAATAGGTTGTAGAAAAGAACATAAGAGTTGAGTATATGGGCACAAAAGAACAAGTAGCAGACATCTTTACAAAACCACTTCCACGAGAAGCCTTTGAGTATCTTCGCCAGAGACTCAGAGTTATTTCTACTCCAAAATGAATGTTTTTGAATGTTTATCTTATATGTCTTAGATGTACACGAGGAAGCACCATGAAGAGGATAGTTCAGTTAGGTGGAGCAACCCCGGATGGAAAGATACCTTTGCCATTGAAAACAAAGGGGGAGAGATTTATCATATGCAGAGGACAGAGGCATGATTCAAGGGGAAGAAATGGTCACAAAGATGCATAGGAAAAAGGCATGGTTCCAGGGGGAGCATGAGTGATACGAATTTAGTATTGCATGAAATGATTTCAGTATTGCATCAGAGTGTTTCCGTCAATGCCAAAGGGGGAGATTGTTGATTAAGGTTGTTTGTCATTGATGTCAACCCTTGAAGAAAGTCTGGTAGCACAAAGGTTTGGGTAATGGAACCAAGTTTTTTTCATGTATAATGGTATGATTTTTAATATATTAGAAGCTAATACTATTCTATATGGATAGTACATCTCGTGCCATTTCTGGTGGTATGTGGAACGGAACACAACTCCTTAGGGTTTGAGAGTTATGGCCTTATGAAGTTGGAGGACCCTCATATGTTGGCTTGAAGCCCCAAAAGGTCAAAGAAGTCAAATATATTGCAAGGAATAAATTATTTTTTGAATGATAAAGTGACAAAATCAAGAAGGATTATTTAAATAATAAAGTGAAGTGACAAAATCAAAGAATATTATTTAAATGATAAAGTGAGGTGACAAAGTCAATGAGTAATATTTAAATGATAAAGTAATGGATAAATTTATAATTATGGAAAGTGATTAACCCTAAAAATGATGAAAATAGGTTAAGTGACCTATAAATGGGTTAAGTGACCTAGAAATAGGTTAAGTGGCCTAGAAATGGATTAAGTGACCTAGAAATAGATTAAGAGACCTAGAAATGGGTTAAGTGACCTGGAAGATGGAGAGTATAAATAAGAGGCAAGGCTCTCTCATTTTACATCACACTTGAGAATATTGAATATCTATAGGTGACTGAGGTAGCCAAAGGATAGATAATCCTAATTTTAGAGGGAAGGTGAAGAAAAGAAGGCCGGAATTCAAGGGAGGATAAATTATTTTGATGATGCTTTCTAAGGTATGTTATTTACAAGTCATCTCACCATTTTCACAATAAAGTTTTTTATAAAATGATTCAGACCGTGAAATTTCTATGCCATTGAGGAAACATATCGAAGTATATGTGGTAAAAAATTCATATTGTGTGTCATTGTATTTTTGGAGCTACACTCCGTGGAAAATAAGGTTTGTGGCTAGTCCTGAAACTAGTCTAAAACAAGTGTTTCGGGTAAAAACGTCATAATTTATTCATAACAAATCCAAATTACATAAGACCAAATGATTTGGTTAGAGTACAGTCTATAGTATTTTGTTTAACATTTTCAGATCCATTCAACAAATATTCCGTGTGGGGCACGCTCTATAAGGTTTCTCTCTAGAATAATCCATAATTCAGCAAGGTATGCCATTTTTTCTATAACTCCTTTCCTGAGAGGTTCCAAGTAGTGACACCTGGAGGAATTGCATAAAACACACTGAAGAACATTGTGTATAATTTTCATATCTTTATTCATTACAAGCACATAGTTATGATTATTTCAAGTTAGGGTTGTTGACTAATCCAAAACTAGTCATGTGAGACTAAAGAAAAGTTTGATGAAAATGTTAGTCTCTTGTTGTTAAATTTAAGGAAGGTTTCCAAGTATGTGATCATATACATCAGGTCTATTACAGAGTTACAAATCATATTTGGATGATGATATTGATGAGGGCTCTTGGTTGAGGTACATGTTGGGTACATGGTTGAGACAAGTAGTTGATGAGTTATCACATACATGAGGTGTATAGTTGATGTTGTTGGTACATATTGATGAGTCAGAGTTGATGAGTAGTTGACACATGATTGGTAGATACTTGGTACATGGTTGTATGCACTTTTTTTATGGTACAGGTTGATTACATATTGTTTGGTAGAGGTTGGGGCATGGTTGATGCACTTGTTTATGGTACAGGTTGATTACAAGTTGAGGTACAAGTTGATGCATGGTTGATGCATGGTTCAGGTTTATTGGTACAGGTTTATAGTGGTATATCTCACAGTGATAGTGTGAAAGTGGTTTCATCATTCTACTTCTACTTCAGGGTGGTTGGACGGGGCAAGGACAGGTGGTTGTAACCACCTTCTGGTTGTAGTCGGAGAATATAGGGGGTTGTAGCATCCTTCTTCTTGTAGCCAAAGAATAGGGGAGATGGAGATTCGTTCTGGTTGTAGCCTGAGAAACAAGGGGGTTGGAAACTCCTTCCAGTTGTAGCTGGAAAACAAAGGAAGTTGGTGCTTCCAATGAATGTAATTCTTCAAGACATATAAGAAAAATCATTACGTGATTTTATCCCGCTTTGGGTTTCCACGTAAAACACTAGTGTACTGTGTATGTGTATGATTTTTCATTTGTTCATTGCTTATTTACTCTGCAATTATTGGATGATAATGCTGCATTGATATAACACTTGGATTATATGGTTAAAAAGGATTAAATTTCTCTATTACTGATTCACCCCCCATCTCAGTAATCCAACAACAACATCGGGTGGCTTCGCCAGGAACGAGATCTCCGTGTCAGCCAGTAGTGTCGATTTTCATATGGCATCTAGCCTCTCAAGGATGAGTTATTATGTGATGTTGCCACCTTGGATGTATGTGATGTTCTCTTGGGCCAGCCCTATATGTGGAAGCGCTATGTTATCTATGATTCTCGACCCCATAGTGTGATTGTTACTCTGGGGGGAAATCTCTACAGGATACCAGATGTAGTTCCAACTATTGTCCCACCTAAACAATGCCGCAAGGTAGTATCTCATACTACAAAATTCAACTTCTTCACAATCTGTTCAAAAGGTGAATAGAAGGATACTGCAACCACTACAACCTCAACTCAAGCACCTTCTATCCAACAGAAGTAGGTCGACAAGGTTGCATAAAAGCGCAAAGATTCCTTCTACACATAGTCATCTCATTTAGCCAAACTAGCTAAAATGGTCCAACCCTTCTAGCCACATGTTCGTGATAACCTTCAATTAGCTAAGCATCAAAACTTCTCCAGCAAAGCAAGCAGCTCACTAAGATTCAGATTCAACAAACGCTTCCCCCTCTCCCTTGGGAAATCAACGCAGTGGATACCATTGCATCCTAAGGAGAGAGGATTGATCCAGGTGGATATCGGTGGCCACCCACCTATTCCACGGGCTCGAAAAACAGTTTTCCATATTGGCAGTTTTTTGGGTTCCAAACTTCCAGGGCCAATTGAAAGTCATTTTTCTCATATAGACCTTTCCAACGGTGTATCGAGCGCCCAAAATGGAGATAGTATGAAAATGTTGCGCCCTCGGGAATTTTACGTATCAACTACGCACATTGGGGCTCACAAACCTTTTGGATTTTCATCTTCTGGGGTTAGTGTTTTGGATTTTAAGTATGTTTAAAAGGCCTTTGGAGCCTCATTGTAACAATCATCTTCTGGTGAATGAGAGTATACGTCAAATCTCTTCTCAGAGATAAGTTTCCACCATTCTAGTGAGTCTTTCACTCTGTATTTTTACAGTTCTGTACATTTTGCACATTAATAGAAATTGTGTATTACTATATATATATGCCTCTGGTTATATTTATGATATATCTATGTTATATTATTGTTGTTCTTTCAATATCTTTGTATATTTCTGTGTTATATCTCCTCTCTCATTTCATGCCGAAAATAATCTAGATCAGTGGTATCAGAGTAGGCTATTCTTGATCTTTTTTCAGCGCATGTCCCCAATGAGGTCTGAGTATAGAAAGTTGGGTTATGAGCTTGCATATCTTGAGGAAAATCTCTCTTGCACACCCAATAAAATGTCAATGGTGGAATAAAATAAAAATGACAGAGCAGACGATTCTACCAATCTGTTGCTTGAGCAAGCTCTCACGCGACAGAGGGACAGAATGATGGAGATTTTTTCCCACATCCCTCAACGCCTGTCGATAGCATCAGGCGCATCTTCATCAAGTGGCCACTTTGGAGGCACCTCGGCTTTCAAGCTACAAGTCAATTTTGATATTCCTATATTTGAAGGTCAGATAGATGCAGATGCCTAAGACAAATGGTAAAATATGTTAGAAGGTTATTTCTATGTTCACTGTTTTTCCGATAGAGAAAATATCATCTTCGCGCTCCTTAAGGCTCTCCCCCATGTCAAACATTGGTGGGAAACTAAATGGGAGCAAAGTTCTACAGAGGAGTCTAGAATATATGGGGCCGAGCCCACTTGGGATTTTTTTGTGGATGCGGTAACAAAACAATATTACCATGTTGGAAACTATGAGGACCAATACATGAGGTGGACCACACTACGACAAGAGAGGGGCCAAGCAGTGTCGGAGTCCACCAATACCTTCCATACCTTGCAAACCAAGATTGATATCAAATACTCCAAGCGACATTTGGTTCTGAAATACCGCGGGGATCTACACATATACATCCAAACTGAAATGGATTTTCTTGACATCTCATCACTCGGTACTGCTTATCGATATGTTGTTAAAATCGAGAAGAAATTTAAGCACCATAACAAGTGGGATCTTGGGTCTACAAATCTGCAACAACAAAAGTATGAGAAAGATGGCCATAAAAACCAGCCTTCAGAAAACCAATCCAAGCCACAGGAAAATAAGGGTCATGGGAAGACGAAGAAGGACAATGGAAAATGGTGTGATTTCCACAAAATCCCCTACCACAACACCGATGAATGTCCCTCAAAACAATCATTAGTGGCTGATGTCAAAGATAAGGAGTTGAACCTTGATTTTGAATCTGATTCTTAAAATACTGGTAAAAGACAAATCATCGATGCAGATCCCACTGCTATTGTCGCGACCACAACAATTCAACCAGAAGAACCAACATATCCTGAAGAGGGGGAGCACCTTTTTCATTCACAAATGTGGGTGAAGGGGACCCAACTGCATTTTATTGTTCATAACAGAAGCCATAAGAACCTCATCTTAGCAGAGGTCATCAAACAGTTGGGATTGTCGAAAACACCACACCCGCAGCCATACAACATCGGGTGGATTTTCCAGGGACGCAATCTTCATGTCATCCAACAATGTTGATTTGCATACGACATACAAACTTTCAAGGATGATGTATTATGTGATGTTTCCCCTCTATATGTCTGTGATGTTCTCTTGGGCAAACCATATTTTTGGAAGCTCATGCTATCTATGAGTCTCGACCCTGTAGTGTGATTGTTACTCTGGGGGGTCATCTCTACAGGATACCAGAGGTATTTCCAACTACTCTCCCACCTAAACAATGCCGCAAGGTAGTATCTCATACTACAAAATTCAACTTCTTCACAATATTTTCAAAAGGTGAAAAGATGGATACTGCAACCACTACAACCTCAGCCTAAGCACCTTCTATCCAATAGAAGGAGGTCGACAAGGTTGCAGCAAAGTGCAAAGATTCCTTCTGTACACAGTCATCTCATGTAGCCAAACTATTTTAAATGATCCAATCCTTCCAGCCACAGGTTTGTGATATCCTTCAACAAGCTAAGCAGCGCAACTTCTCCAGCAAGGAAAGCAACTCACCAAGATTCAGATTCAGCAAATGCTACCCCCTCTCCCACGGGAACTCAACGCAATGGAGACAATTTCTTCCTAAGGAGGGAGGATTGATCCAGGTGAATATCGATGGCCACCCACCTATTCCATGGGCTCGAAAAACTATTTTCCATCTTGGCATTTGTTTGGCAGTTTTTTGGGTTCCAAACATCCAGGGCCGTTTTGAGGTCCTAAACGACGTTTTTTGGGGATTTGGGGCCGAATTGATTGCCAAAGGCACGAACCTGGGCTAGTCGAAAGTCATTCTTCTCATCTGTACCTTCCCAATGGTGTATCAAGTGCCCCAAACGAACATCGTATGAAAAAGTTACGCCCTCGGGAAGTTGATGTATCAACTACCCCCATCGGGGCCCACAAACCTTTTGGATTTTCATCTTCCGAAGTTAGGGTTTTGGATTTTACTTATGTTTAAAAGGCCTTTGGAGCCTTATTGTAACAATCCTCTTCTGGTGAATGCGAGTATCTGTCACATCTCTTCTCAGAGATAAGCTGCCACCATTCTAGTGAGTCTTTCACTCTTTATTTTTACAATTCTGTACATTTCGCACATTAATAGAAATTGTGTATTATTGTATATCTTTGCCTCTGGTTATATTTCCAATATCTTTGTTATATTGTTTTTTCTCTTTCAATATCTCTATATATTTCTGTGTTATATCTCTGCTCTCATTTTGTGCCGAAAATAATCTGGATCAGTGGTATCAGAGCAAGTTGTTCTTGATCATTTTTCAACGCATGTCCCCGACGAGGTCTGAGTATAGAAAGTTGGGTCTCGATCTTGTCTCTCTTGAGGACAATCGCTCTTGCACACCCAAGAAACCCTCAATGTCGGAAGAAAAGAAAAACAACAGAGCATACAATTCTATGAATCTGTTGCTTAAGCAAGCTCTCATGCGACAAAGGGACGAAATGATGGAGAATTTTTCCCACGTCCTTCAACGTTTTCCAATAGCATCAGGTGCATCTTCATCAAGTGGCCACTTTGGAGGCACCTCTCCTTTCAAGGTACAAGTCAATTTTGATATTCCTATATTTGAAGGTCAGGTAGATGCGAATGCCCTAGACAAATGGTTAAATCTGTTAGAAGGTTATTTCTCTATTCACAATTTTCTCGACAGAGAAAATATCATCTTCGCGTTCCTTAAGGCTCTCCCCCATGTCAAACATTGGTGGGAAACTTACTGGGAGAAAAGTTCCACAAAGGAGTCTAGAATATATTGGGTCGAGCCCACTTGGGATTCTTTTGTGGATGTGGTAAAGGAACAATATTACCCTATTGGCAACTACGAGGACCAGTATATGAGATGAACCACACTACGGAAAGAGAGGGGCCAAGCAGTGTCGGAGTTCACCAATACCTTCCATATCTTTTGCACCAAGCTTGGTATCAAAGACTCTGAGGGACATTTGGTTCTGAAATACCACGGGGCTCTACACAGATACATCCAAACTGAAATGGATTTTCTGGACATCTCATCACTCAGTACTGCTTATCGATATGTTGTTAAAATCGAGCAGAAATTTAAGCAAAGGAACAAGAAGGATTTCGGGTCTACAAATCCACAACAACAAAAGTATGAGAAATACGGCCATAACAACCAGCCTTCAAAAAACCAATCCAATACACAGGAAAAGAAGGGTCAGGAGAAGACAAAGAAGGACACTGGAAAATGGTGCAATTTCCACAAAACCCCTTTCATAACACCGATGAATGTTTCTCAAAAAAGTCATTGGTGGTCGATATAAAAGACGAGTCGAACCCTGATTCAAAATCTGATTCTGAAAATACTAGTAAAAGACAAATCATTAACGCAAATCCCACTGCTATTGCCGCGACCGCAACAATTCAACTAGAAGAACCAACAGATCGCAAAGTGGGGGAGTGCCTTTTTCATTCACAGATGTGGGTGAAGGGGACCCCACTACATTTTATTGTTGATAGCGGAAGCCAGAAGAACCTCATATCAGCAGAGGTCATCAAACAGTTGACATTGTTGACAAACCACACCTACATCCATACAACATCGGGTGGCTTCGCCAGAGACAAGATCTTCATGTCATCCAACAGTGTCAATTTTCATACAGCATCCAACCTTTCAAGGATGAGGTATTATGTGATTTTTCCCCACTGGATGTCTTTGATGTTCTCTTGGGCCAGCCATATATGTGGAATTACCATGTTATCTATGAGTCTCGACCCTGTAGTCTTGACTCTGGGGGGTCATCTCTATAAGATACCAGAGGTAGTTCCAACTACTGTCCCACCTAAACAATGCTGCAAGGTAGTATCTCGTACTACAAAATTCAACTTCTTCACAATCTTTTCAAAAGGTGAAAAGAAGATATTGCAACCACTACAGCCTTAGCCCAAGCACCTTCTATCCAACAGAAGTAGGTCGACAAGGTTGTAGCAAAGCACAAAGATTCATTTTGCACACAGTCATCTCATGTAGCCAGACTGGTTAAAATGATCCAATCCTTCCAGCCACAGGTTCGTGATAGCCTTCAACAAGCTAAGCAGCGCAACTTCTCCAGCAAGGAATGCAGCTCACCAAGATTCAAATTCAAAAAATGTTATCCCCTCTCGTGCAGGAACTCAATGCAATGGAGACCATTTCTTCCTAAGGAGGGAGAATTGATCTAGGTGGATATCAATGGCCACCCACCTATTCCACGGGCTCGAAAAACAATTTTCCATCTTGGCAGTTTTTCAGCAGTTTTTCGGGTTCCAAACTTCTGAGGCCATTTTGAGGTCCTAAATGACGTTTTTTGGGGATTTGGGGCCAAAGTGATTGCCAAAGACACTTAGTTGGGTCAGTCAAAAGTCATTGTTTTCGTATAGACCTTTCCAATGGTGTATCAAGCACCCCAAATGAAGATTGTATTCAAACGTTACGCCCTCGGGAAGTTGACGTATCAACTACCCCATTTAGGGCCCACAAACCTTTTGGATTTTCATCTTTTGGGGTTAGGGTTTTGGATTTTACTTATGTTTAAAAGGCCTTTGGAACCTCATTGTAACAATCCTCTTCTGGTGAATGTGAGTAGTCGTCACATCTCTTCTTAGAGATAATCTACCACCATTCTAGCGAGTCTTTCACTCTGTATTTTTACAGTTCTGTACGATCACACATTAATAGAAATTGTGTATTACTGTATATCTTTTCCTCTGGTTATATTTCCAATATATCTATGTTATATTATTGTTACTCTTTCAATATCTCTTTATATTTTTGTGTTATATCTCCATTGTCATTGCCGAAAATAATCCAGATCAGTGGTATCAGAGCAGGCTATTCTTGATCATTTTTCAGCGCATGTCCCCGATGAGGTCTGAGTATAGCAAGTTGGGTCTCGAGCTTGTCTCTCTTGAGAACAATCACTCTTGCACACCCAAGAAAACCTCAATGGTGAAAGAAAATAAAAACGACAAAGCAGGTGAATCTATTAATCTGTTGCTTGAGCAAGCTCTCACGTGACAGAGGGATGAAATGATGGAGAATTTTTCCCACTTACTTCAACACCTGTCGATAGCATTAGGCGCATCTTCATCAAGCGGCCACTTTGGAGGAACCTCTCCTTTCAAGGTACAAGCCAATTTTGATATTCCTATATTTGAAGGTCGGATAGAAGCGGATGACCTAGACAAATGGTTAAATCTGTTAGAAGGTTATTTCTCTGTTCACAATTTTTTTGACAGAGAAAAGATCATCTTCGCGCTCCTTAAGGCTCTCTCCCATGTCAAACATTAGTGGGAAACTTACTTGGATAAAAGTTCCACATAGGATTCTAGAATATGGGGTCGAGCCCACTTGGGATTTTTTTGTGGATGCGGTAAAGGAACAATATTACCCTATTGGAAACTATGAGTACCAGTACATGAGATGGACCACATTGCGGCAAGAGAGGGGCCAACCAGTGTAGGATTTCACAATACCTTCCATACCTTGCACACCAATCTTGGTATCAAATACTCCGAGCCACATTTGGTTCTGAAATACCATGGGGCTCTACACAGATACATCCAAACTGAAATGGATTTTCTGGACATCCCATCACTCGATACTGCTTATCGATATGTTGTTAAAATCGAGCAGAAATTTAAGCACCAGAACAAGCAGGATTTCGGGTCTACAAATCCGCAACAAAAAAAGTATGAGAAAGATGGCCATAACAACCAGTCTTCAGAAAACCAGTCCAAGCCACAGGAAAAGAAGGGTCATAGGAAGACAAAGAAGGACACTAGAAAATGGTGCAATTTTCACAAAACCCCCTGGAACAACACCGATGAATGTCGCTCAAAATAGTCATTGGTGATCGATATCAAAGACAAGGGGCCGAACCCTGATTCTGAAAATATTGTTAAAAGACAAATCATCGACGCAAATCCCACTGCTATTGTCGTGACCACAACAATTCAACCAGAAGAACCAACAGATACTGAAGAGGGGGAGGGCCTTTTTCATTAACAGATGTGGGTGAAGGGGACCCCACTGCATTTTATTGTTGATAGTGGAAGCTAGAAGAGCCTCATCTCAATAGAGGTTGTTAAACAATTGGGATTATCAACAACACCACACCCGCAACCATACAACATCGAGTGGCTTCGTCAGGGACGCGATCTTCGTGTCAGCCAACATTGTTGATTGTCATACGACATCCAACCTTTCAAGGATGAGGTATTATGTGATGCTTCCCTATTGGATGTCTGTGATGTTCTCTTAGGCCAGCCATATATGTGGAAGCGCCATTCTATCTATGAGTCTCAACCTCGTAGTGTGATTATTACTCTGGGGGGTCATCTCTACAAGATAGTAGAGGTAGTTCCAACTACTGTTCCACCTAAACAATGTTGCAAGGTAGTATCTCATACTACAAAATTCAGCTTCTTCACAATCTGTTCAAAATGTGAACAGAAGGATACTGCAACCACTACAGCCTCAGCCCAAGAACCTTCTATCCAATAGAAGCAGGTCAACAAGGTTGTAGCAAAGCGCAAAGATTCCTTATGCCTAGAGTCATCTCATGTAGCCAGGATGGTTAAAGCAGTCCAACCCTTCTAGCCATAGATTTGTGATAGCCTTCAACAAGCTAAGCAACGCAACTTCTCCAACAAGGCAAGCAGCTCACCAAGATTCAGATTCAAAAAAACGCTTCCCCCTCTCCCCCAGGAACTAAACGCATTGGATACCATTGCTTCCTAAGGAGGGAGGATTGATCCAGGTGGATATCGGTGGCCACCCACCTATTCCACGGGTTCGAAAAACAGTTTTCCATCTTTGCAGTTTTTCGGCAATTTTTTGGGTTCCAAACTTTTGGGGTCGTTTTGAGGCCCTAAATGACGTTTTTTGGGGTTTCTTTGCCCAAGTGACTTTTTAAAGGCACTCACCTAGGCCAATTGAAATTTGTTCTTCTCATTTACACCTTTCCAATGGTGGATTGAGTGCCCCAAATGGAGTTTGTATGCAAACGTTATGCCCTCGGGAAGTTGACGTATCAACTACCACCATCGTCGTCCGCAAAGATTTTGGATTTTCATCTTCCAGGGTTAGGACTTTGGATTTTACTTATGTTTAAAAGTACTTTGGAGCTCATTGTAACAATCCTCTTCTAGCGAATGTGAGTAGCCATCACATCTCTTCTCAGAGATAAACTACCACCATTCTAGCGAGTCTTTCACTCTGTATTTTTACAGTTCTGTACATTTTGCACATTAATAGAAATTGTGTATTACTATATATATTTGCCTATGGTTATATTTCCGATATATCTATGTTATATTATTGTTTCTCTTTCAATATCTCTATATATTTCTCTGTTATATCTCCGCTCTCATTTCATGCCGAAAATAATCTGGATCAATGGTATCAGAGCAGGATGTTCTTAATCGTTTTTCAGCGCATGTCCCCGATGAGGTCTGAGTATAGCAAGTTGGGTTTTGAGCTTGTCTCTCTTGAGGAAAATCACTCTCGCACACCTAAGAAACCCTCAATGGAGGAAGAAAAGAAAAACAACAGAGCAGACGATTATATCAATCTGTTGCTTAAGCAAGCTCTCACGCAACAGAGGAATGAAATGATGGAGAATTTTCCCACATCCTTCAACGTCTGCTGATAGCATCGGGTGCATCTTCATCAAGCGGCCACTTTGGAGGCACCTCACCTTTCAAGGTACAAGTCAATTTTGATATTCCTATATTTTAAGGTCAGATAGATGCGGATGCCCTAGACAAATGGTTAAATATGTTAGAAGGTTATTTCTCTGTTCACAATTTTTCCATCAGAGAAAAGATCATCTTCGCACTCCTTAAGGATATCCCCATGTCAAACATTGGTGGGAAACTTACTAGGAGAAACGTTCCACAGAGAAGTCTGGAATATATGGGGTCGAGCCCACTTGGTATTTTTTTGTGGATGCGGTAAAGGAACAATATTACCATGTTGGCAACTATGAGGACCAGTACATGAGATGGACCACATTGCAGAAAGAGAGGGGACAAGTAGTGTCGGATTTCACCAATACCTTCCATACCTTGCACACCAAGCTTGGTATCAAAGACTCCAAGCGACATTTGGTTCTGAAATATCACGGGGCTCTACACAGATACATCCAAACGAAAATGGATTTTATGGACATCTCATCACTCAGTACTTCTTATCGATATGTTGTTAAAATCGAGAAGAAATTTAAGCACCAGAACAAGAAGGATTTCGGGTCTACAAATCCACAACAACAAAATTATGAGAAAGACGGCCATAACAACCAACCTTCAGAAAACCAGTTCAAGCCACAGGAAAATACGAGTCACGGGAAGACGAAGAAGGACACTAGAAAATGGTGCAATTTCCACAAAATCCCCTGGCACAACACCGATGAATGTCGCTCAAAATAGTCATTGGTGGTTGAGATCAAATACAAGGATCCAAACCCTGATTCAGAATCTGATTCTGAAAATACTGGTAAAAGGTAGATCATTGACGTAGATCCCACTACTATTGTCGTGACCGCGACAATTCAACCAGAAGAACCAATAGATCTTGAAGAGGGGGAGCGCCTTTTTCATTCACATATGTGGGTGAAGGGGAACCAAATGCATTTTATTGTTGATAGTGAAATCCAGAAGAACCTCATCTCAGCATAGGTCGTCAAATAGTTGGGATTGTTGACAACACCACACTCGTAGCCATACAACATTGGGTGGCTTCGCCAAGGATGAGATCTGCGTGTCAGCCAGTAGTGTCAATTGTCATACGGCATCCATCATTTCAAGGATGAGTTATTATGTGATGTTGCCCTGCCGGATGTCTATGATATTCTCTTGGGCCGGCCATATATGTGGAAGCGACATACTATCTATGAGTCTCAACCCCGTAGTGTGATTGTTACTCTGGGGGTTCATCTCTACAGGATACCAGAGGTAGTTCCAACTATTGTCCCACCTAAACAATTCCGCAAGGTAGTATCTCATACTGCAAAATTCAACTTCTTCACAATCTATTCAAACGGTGAACAAAAGGATATTGTAACCACTACAGCCTCAGCCCAAGCACCTTCTATCCAACATAAGAAAGTCGACAAGGTTGCAACAGAGCACAAAGATTCCTTTTGCACACAGTGATCGCATGTAGCCAGACTGATTAAAAAGGTCCAACCCTTTCAGCCATAGATTCGTGACAGCCTTCAACAAGGTAAGCATCACAACTTCTCCAGCAAGGCAAGCAACTCACCAAGATTCAGATTCAACAAACGCTTCCCCCTCTCACCTGAGAACTCACCGCAATGGAGACCATTTCTTCCTAAGGAGGGAGGATTGATCCAGGTATATATCGATGGCCACCAACCTATTCCACGGGCTCGAAAAACAATTTTCCATCTTGGTAGTTTTTCGGGTTCCAAACTTTCGGGGCCGTTTTGAGGCCCGAAATGACGTTTTTTGGGGATTTGGGGCCCAGATGACTACCAAAGGCACTCACCTGGGCTAGTTGAAATTCATTCTTCTCATATACACCTTTCCAACGGTGTATCAAGCGCCCCAAACAAATATCGTATGCAAAAGTTACATGCTCATGAAGTTGACGTATCAACTACCCCCATCGGGGCCCGCAAACCTTTTGTCTTTTCATCTTTCGGGGTTAGGGTTTTGGATTTTACTTATGTTTAAAAGGCCTTTGGAGCCTCATTGTAACAATCCTCTTCTGGTGAATGCGAGTAGTCATCACATCTCTTCTCAGAGATAAGCTTCCACCATTCTAGCGAGTCTTTCACTCTGTATTTTTACAGTTCTGTACATTTCGCACATTAATAGAAATTGTGTATTATTGTATATATTTTCCTCGGGTTATATTTCCGATATATCTCTGTTATATTATTGTTTCTCTTTCAATATCTCTGTATATTTCTATGTTATATCTCCACTCTCATTTCATGCCGAAAATAATCCGGATCATGGCCACTAGAACTTTGGTCAAATTCTGTTTCCCTTGGCAACATATCTATAGGCCTTTGGCCACTCAATTTTTTTAGAGTTCTTGGAACTCTGGGTCTTTGACCATGCTAGGGCATTTCACCATTAAAAAAAAAAACATAATTTTCTGTGGAAGAAAAAAAAAAAGTGATTCCGCTGCAAATTTTTAAATCTAGAAAAAACATCAATTTCCTACACATTTAAAAGAATACTAGAATTTTGAAAAATATCAACTGAAAGAAAAAAGTGTCAATCTATTCGAATTTCGAATTTGTAGAAAACCGGAAATAAAAATATAAATAAGAAGAATTGTGTACAATCCTCTGTAATATTCATATAGTCTTTTGTAATATCTTCCAATCGACCTATGCTATCAAGTTAAGAAGAATTGTGCCATACAACCACATAATTTGCAACCATAGAGAAATTTTAAAAGAGAAATTAACCACCAATTTTCTATTGTTGTACAGTAGGAGGTTGTTCTATGGTCGTACAACCATGAATTACTATCTTTGTATAGCCTTAACACCACCAATTATATCCTGCACAATTGAATATCATATGCCATACAAATCAGTCACCATCACTATATCGTTTAGTTCGTGCAATCGTCTTACCATCCATGTTGCTATCCCTTGTCCATCCAACAAAATTAATTGAAGGGTATCGGGTGTGAGAGAAAATTCATGATTCTTCTATATTAAAGGATTAACTACACTAAGTAAATATTATTAAACTCATTCCAAAACGTTTTTATCATCTAGAAGAACATTGTGACTATTGGATAGGCTAAAATTAAGTTTCAAGGTTAAAAAAATAAAGTCAACATACACAATATTGTGGAAAAGTGTGTGTGTGTGTGTGTGTGTGTGTGTAAGTTCACAAAATTAAAAGGACTATTTTTAAAAAAAAGGTTCAATTAAAAAGGGGTTAAAAGGGTAATCTCCAACTTTCCATTCAAAAGTTATAAAAGCATTATTCAAGTGATTTTATTCCAACAAGTCATAACGTTAGAAGTGAAAAAGGGTTATTCGGAGTATTCCACTGATAAATATGAAAAATTTAAACTCCAAGGTTTTAGTGAAAGAGATTATAAAAATAAATTATTATTCCAATTTAAAGTTGTAAAACGAACAATTCGAAAATGGCGAAAGGAAGATTTTCTTATGAAGGTTGTTCAGTTTCATGTTACGATTCATTTACATTAAAGGGAATTATTAAAGGAAGAGATATTGACATCACCATCAACATGACCCAGGATGATAATTACATTAATATCAATTTGGCAAATAAATTATTAATTCCAGAGCTGAATATAATTGAAAAGGAAGATATGTTTCACAACAAACAATATGGCAATAGATGAATATGAATATATATCTCAATTCAATGTTGCAACTATGTATAAAGAAGAGATTGACATAATTCTCGGGTTACCCTGGTTTAAAAAACTAGGTACCTTCATCTTAAACATGGAGAAAAAGTTTGTGATGTTTCCATATAAGAAGAAGATGATGACATTTCAAGAAATTACTATGAAGTCAGATTCAATAGTACCTTCCTCAAAAGACCTGGAAGACATCTCAAACGTGATCCTTTAAGAAAATCGATGGTCATTATCAAAGATACAAAAATAATTTGACAGAGTTATTACATATAAAAACGAAGAAATTTCTCGCTTAAAAGATCATAGTAAAAAACTACTTACCCAGCTTAAGAATTCAAAGGATACAAAACAATGTGTTAATAAGTTGGAACAAGAGAATCAAGATCTCGGAAAGAAATTATCATAAAAAGAAGAAGAAATTTCACGCTTAGTGATCCTTAATCAAATATTGTTAGAACAAATCAAAACACTAAAAGAGAAGCCAGAGAATTGAGACACGAAAAAAGTTGAACAATCAGAAAATGAAAAGCTTTCATGCTTGAAGAATCATAATAGAATCCCACTTATGTAAATCAAGAAGCTTAAAGATGATAAGAAATCTTTGGAAAGCAAATTAGAGCAAATTATCATAAAAGAAGCATTGAAGTCTTCAGAAGTAAAAATCCAGGTTGTGGAAAAAGGAACAAATACAGATCCAATCCACATCATAGCTAAAGAAGATGCAAATTCAGTTGAAGAATAAATACATATACAGATGTTGGAGTACAAACTATGGAAACTCCAAATATACTCACTAATAGAAGTTCATCAATTAACAATGCAACATTAGTGCATGCAGAAAATAAAATTATGAAAGTAAATCAAGAAAACGCTACAATATGATAAGGGAAATCCATGCTACCAAGACACCTTATCGACATCCCAATCACAAGAGAAAACACTCTAACTAGTCAAAGTATTAACGTCGCTCAGAAGGAAAACAATTGACCTATAGTTTGAAGAATGTTGATTCTAGTACATTAGAGAGAAAATTATTTTGGGAATCATATAAACACAACATTCCATAAAGGACCAATTTAGGATGGCCAGATCCTTTTATGGTTCAACAATTATCCTCAACACTCAAAATTTTGTATCGTCTCATATCATCAACCATAACAGTTTCATAAACCAAGAATCGAGCAAAGACATTACAAGCTAAAGCAAAATCTTAAGGCCTTCCATAAATATGCTTTGAGGACAAAACATTTCCTAAGGGGAAGTCAATGTAACAAACGTAAATACAAATGTAATATAAAATACAAATATAAATGAATAATTAATAATTAATAATTACTAATGAAGAGACACCTCATAATGAAGAGTCACATCTCTTCATGAAAGGGCACCCCTACGTGGATATATATATGATCCTTATTCTCATTGTGGTCATCTCATACTATTCATAAATATTCTCATATACATTTATTATATATATTGTTATCCACATGGATTTCTACATTGTATTTTGGACATTTAGTTTGTGAGCTAGATTTGGTTGTCACATAACGTTATTTCCATTGTTTGGTTTGATGCCCATATTTAGGATCAAAATTATAACGTTAGTCTAGAAAAATAAAAACAGCTCCGATCATAGTGTCACCATAGTCATAGTTTGATTCACTATGTCTCTATGTTAAAGGAATTCCCCCATCTCTCAACTGAGTCAAAACCTTAAAAATAACCTAAAAATAACCATATTGATCATAACTTTGATGATGGTGTTTCATTACACTCTAGCACAAATGACCAATAATGTGGCATTTTTAGTGTTATTTATCAAACACCTTATTCGACATGGTTGAAGTCACAAGATATCATGTCATATTATTAATTTAAAATGTTATCATGTTGAAGCCACAAGGTTGTCATGTTTGTGACATTGAAGTCATGAGAATTTATGTTTTGCAAAGTTATCATTGTTACATAAAATTTCATCTTAAAATTGTTTGGTTGAACACGTTGTTGTTGTTTTAGTGATATTGTGTGTAGCCAACTTAATGTCCCAAGTGAAACCTTGAGAAATCCAACACTAAATAAGTTATATTTGTAATTTTTTGCATGATACATTGAGTATTAGACGAAAAAAAAACTGTTTGCATTTCAAAGACAATTGAAGAATTTTAATCCCTTAAGAGAGTATATTGTATATTGTTTCGTTTTAAGGCAACATTGAGCCCAAGGAAATGGATATTGCATATTTTAGTCTTAATTATTCACAATCGGTTTCATCAAATGAAATTTGATCTCATTATGGGCATAGTTCCCATGTTGATTTGAATAAAATGTGTTGATTGGCATGATAATTGCCATGTTTAAAATTGGGATGATAATTATTTTGCAACTCACGTATGCGTATCCATTCACATGGAAAAATGGTACTAATGATGATGATGATGGTTAACGTACATTGAGACTAAATTTGGTCTATCATACCTTAAGAAAGATGAGGAATTACTTGGTTTTCTTTATAATTGTATTCCCTGCTCGAAAGCTTTAAGAGAAGAGCTCGTATGATCACCATAATTTTGTTGAATTAAAAGGTTGGGAAGATCGGTGTTGTAACAAATATTTTGAAATTGTGATCTAATGTGGGTGTACACATGACATTATAAGAGAAAGTGTCTTTCAACTTCAACCATCTTAGTATTACAAAGATGACAAATTATTTCGATCCATGACGTTTTAGGAATTGTCCAATGCCCCCTTTCACTATGGAACTTGTGAGAATTTGTTCTTATTTTAGCAATGTTGATTTTCTACTTTATGCTAGTCAAAATAGAGAGATACTTTTTGCCTTCTAGATTAGCGTTGATCACCTCCTTATAGTATCTTAATTTCTTTTATCCTCTAATTCTCTATCACACCACAATTTCTCCTTAAATTTAGATGTAATAATATTTTAATATTATCATTATTTTGTATAGTGACCTCTTCCTTCATTTCCCAATGATTTAGCCAAGACTTGGCATATTTATGCCAACCTTGCATGAGCAACATGTGATTTTAACTAGAGTTTGAAGCAATCTTAAGAAGCCTCTTGTCTTCCATTATGTTTATCTTGTTCTTTTACATTAAATATGTAATAGCCCCTCTGTTACGTCATAACCAATTGATAACAATAAGAGAATTTTTTTTTTCACCGAACAAGTGGAACAGGATAGTGACGTACATCAACAATACTCATTCTATTTCTTTCATCTCAATGCACAACTAGATTTAGATGCAATGTCAGTGTATCAATGATCTTCCAGATCCCATAATTATCACATACAACAAGAGTGAAACATCACTATTATTCAAGATCAACCAAAACTGGTTTCATCACATAACATCATTTATTATAACAGAAGAAAACATCATACAAGGAAATCAAGAATATCTACCCATCCAACCTACCTGCAAGGTTAGGACCTCCAAGACACATAATCAATGCTCAAGTCCAGGATTCATCTAATTGATGTTGACCACTTAAGGTGTCAATACTGGCGACCATTCTGAGGAACAAGGAAGTATCTAATTCCCATATTTTCAATCCAAGCCCAACATCAATTATATTTACCAGCACACTTAGCTATATTTTCTTCAACACGGAAAAATCTAGTAACAATGTCACTTCTTCACAGCACCAATTCCTACTATTTCAATAATTCATAATCTGACTCATTTAAGGATTAGGAAGTAATTCAATAAAATCAAGGCATAACTTAATAGTAAAACAGAGTCCCTTAAATAGTAAGTCTATCATTTTATGACAGTTTCAATATTATTCATGTTTACCTCAAATAAGTGTGACCACCATTCAACGTACAACCTAGTTAGATATACGATCTATATCACAAGTTAAAAAAGGAAAATAATAGCAGAGAAAATCTCTCAATGCAAGGTAAAACCATAAGCCTACTCTGTACCTTGGTGAACCAACAGATACTGTGAAGAAGAAAAACTTGTAATCGAAAGAAATTCAGTTCTAAGATTTATTTAATAAGTTTCTGTAAGGAACCTGAAGTTCCTCTTATGGGTGTCATAGTGCAACACAACTAGAGACAACTCCATAAGTATGTAGACAGGCTCCTTTAGAGCCAAAATTTCAGAAGAAAAACACATGGTATACACTGGGACCCTCTCAAGTCGAGCCTAGGTCTTAACTTTCGAAAGAAAGAAGCTCAAGAGAGACAGTGTGAAGTTACACAAGGGAGTCACAAATCACTCACTCAACCATCAGAGACCAGATCTCAGTAGTCATCAAATCCGAGAGTTGCAAAGGAGGACCCTCAGATCAAGATCCGATTAAGTCGCGACCGTCGGATCTCAATAAGGGTAGATCAATGACGGGGAGCCATTTCAGAATCAAGGGTTGAGTTAACAATCGCACAAGTTTCGGTTCTGCAATCCACACATGTCATCGATCATCACCTACAAATAGATCAACAGTTGGCATCGATCCCACCATCAACGAGCAGGTTCTATTATGGAATTTAGGAAGGGGTTTAAACATCGTGCTAGTCGAGACTCTGCAACCCTTCCTAGCCATCTATCTTCACGATCTATTTAATCATGACAGTCGAATTAGACTGTCGATTAACACTCAAGGATTTGAGCCGAGGTCAAATCTCTCAATCATACGAAGGGAGTACATAGGCCCTTTGGGCTAGTTGATTGTGCCCCAAAGCCCAAATCGCGAGCTGGATCTACACCGTAGATCGATGGGTGAATACTTTTCGTTAGATCCGTAAGAATTCGAAAATTCAATGAGTTTGAGTTCGTAACAGATAAGGGTTGAAAAACCCTGAAGCTAAGAAGTCCCAGAGTGAAGGAAAGTCGTAGATCTGACAAATGATCATGAACCGTTGGATCTACGAGCCTATGTTCTTCAACGGTTCGATCATTCACTACTCTAGCACAACTAGAGTCAGTATGTTTAAGGTGAAGGAACTCCCGGAGTCCCAAATTTCTAAGTAAATCCTCACCATTAAGGCTAGTTACACGCGTCGTGTGGATGAAGGTTGTTTGGTGAGAAAGGTCCCAAACTGCCAGAGCCCGGATTTATTCCTGACCGTCATCGAAACTTTGACAAGTATCATCATATCTATGGGTTCGACCTTTGCAAATTCGTAGGAAACATGATTTGCAAAATCCAAAGCCTCTAAAGCCCGAAGCCCCGAAGTTTCTTATGGTCGTATATCTGTGAAAGGTGTGGGAACCATTGATCCCTTAGTTATTTGGAATTCGACTCTTTGGCAAGGTTAAGAGGTAATTGTTAAGGATTACGAAGACCCCAAAGTTTCAAACTTCGGGAGTAAACGTCATCCATAGATATAGTGACTTATCAAGGACCATTAGATATGAGTGCCTTAGTCCTTCGAAGGTTCAGCAGTTCGACACTTTGAAGGAAAAAGGTTTGTTGTTGAAAAATCAAGGAACTCACAGAGTTCCAAACTTCGGAGTAGATGTCAACCATTAATCAAGGAGAAAGGTCATTCATTAGATTAGTTTACTAACATTGATAGGAGAAGGTGGGGTAGGGTTAACCTACAATTGTTGGTCAACTCATCTCATGACCAGATTCGGTCGGTTAACACTTCGGGAGAAAGGGAAGGTAGAAGTTTAAGAACCTCCGGACCACCGGAGTCCCAGAGATCCGAATAGCACCCTTTGGTCAGCACTAGGTTCTAGCCCCTGGTCACATGCCTAACTTGTTTAAGTAAAATGGATAACGCCTAGGAATGAAGTAAGAAAAAATTTATAAGTCCAGAGACCTTCGCACAGACATCCCAAGATCCTGAAGTTTGATATTTAGTTACTCTAGCACGTGGGTTCCTCCTTACTGATAACTTGGGTTAACCAAGGATTTAAACCAGAGAAACACAATAATTTTGGATTAAACAAACCATCGAGGATCCACCATTTGACAGAAATGAAATATCACGAAATTTAAATAGGGATTTATGGTACAAGTTCAAATCTAGTACGCCTCTCGATAGAGAACCTATCATTAGAATTGAATTCGATTTTAAATGAATTTCAACAAGAAACTCATGAGATAATTTCAGAACTAACTCCATGGTTTACCAATGAATAAATCACTGATGAATTTCCAAAATAACATCAACTGAAAACTCTACTCACACATACTTAACTTATGGATGAAAATACAGACTTCAACATAGACTAAATACCATAAAATTCACATTTTATAATGAGGATCATGCTGCTCACAATTAGTGTTCGGAAAACATCTTGAATTACAATGAAAGTTTAAAACATAACCACTATAAATATTATTCGTTTGAAACAACTATAAATTAAAAATATAGCTCTAAAATAAATTTCGTTGAAAACAAATGTAACCATGGGCATTTAGGCTTTCCATGGATGCTACAGAGACCCTATCAGTCCAACATACTTCTACATTAATGCTACAATTATCTCAAAATATAAAAATACCAGGACCGAAGAATGTTGCGTACTGGAGATGCCTTCAAGTCTTTCACTCCTTCCTTTCTTTCGCTTGCTAATCACAAAGACTTCACTGGTACCTCCCAACCAACGCTAGGGGTAATCTTCTTCCCCCTTATCCCCCTGAGCCGCAAGGGGGCCAAGAACAAAAACCAGAACACATTAGCTTCCAAGCTTTCCTCGCAAGGAATAACTTCCACTCTTTTCACAAGCCTGGATTCCCAACTCTCACAAGTAAAAACACAGTCAATCAAAAATTTAGCAGCATAACAGTGATCCCCAAAGGTTCCATCCACTTCCCTTCTACATCAATTTCTTTATAGAATTATTCCTCGCGCACATCTATCCCTCATGCATAATTCATTAATTTTTAATAATTTAGTTAAAGGATTATTCACCCACTACAGGTGTCACAATATCCCCATGTTGCACAAGTAATTTCTCTTATTTTTATTTAAAATCCCCTTTTCCTCACATTTCCCCATGTGTTCCTAATTTCCCTCTTAGTTGTCTCTTGGTTCCCCAATCCCCTTAATTAATGGGTGTCTCCTAACTAGGTTTTAGTTAGAGTTGGATTAGGAGTATTCTTAGTTAGGCTAGGGTTGGTTGACTCAAATTATATTCTATGCACAACCCATTCTCTCAAGTTGTAATTATTTCTAAATAAGGATTTATTTTTATTAATTTCATGCACCCTTCTGTATTTTATCAATTCTATAGGTATTTTCTTACTATTTCATAACATTTCATTTCCTTCAAATCTTTACTCATGTCACAATTCAATTAGTCCCTTTATTTAAAATTTAGACTTTGACTTTGACTTCTAGTTGGATTTAATAATTAATAATCTATTGTTTAATTAATTATTTTAATCCAACAAGGTCTAATCATTCCAGTGTTTTCTAGGCCACCTATGTTTATTGACTCAGGTTTCAATTGTGCGATGTGCCCTTCAAGATGCGCCTTCGTGCTCCAAGG